>JACXGJ010006683.1:23556-33569 GCA_016801105.1 Esox niger
ACACACACACACACACACACACACACATATATATATATATATATACACACACACACACACACACACACACACACACACACACACACACACACACACACACACACACACACACACACACACACACACACACACACACACACACACACACACAATAACATGAACATATTATTTTCTATCAAATTTATATAAAAGTATGTCTATATAGGTTGATCATGATTATTTGCATTGAAGCAGTGGCCATTTGCGTTGCACATTCTATCACATGTACTGCTAAACCAACCAGTGTTATGCACTTGCAGATTCAGATCTTGTATTGTTTTGGTGCAGTGTCATCTTGATATAGTGTAGTGTCATCTTTTAATAGTGTAGTGTCATTTTGCAATAGTGTAGTGTCATTTTGTTATAGAGTATTGTTTGGTATTTGGTATTGAGAATCTTAATAATAAAATTATGCTGTTGGTACACACACACACACACACACACACACACACACACACACACAGTGCAGCCACAGAATGTAACTGCTGTAGCATCTAGATCAGTAAGGGGCCCAGCATCTGTTGCTAGCATATTTGCTTCTGATAGGGAACAATCAACAATGAATAAATACTACGTCCCCAGCCTGCACGATCGCAATCACACTCCTACTGCCGCAGCGCGCCATAAAACAAGCAGGACATATTTGTTTGGAGGTTAGGCTGGGAACATGTCTGTGTTCTAATAGCAGGATACTGTGGCAGACACACCAGGACACAACCATTAGGAGAACAACTGTCAAATAACACATTTTAATATTGGCCACATAGTGCAGTAGTGGTCATCATGATATTATTTCTAATTTAAACCAAAATAGAGACCAATTGCTCATTTCTATACATTCCCACTCAAAATACCGAGACCTTGAGGATGAAACAGAGGAGGTTACTGAACAACTCTATTGGAATTATTGTGTAAGGCAGCTCTGAACAAGGCTTCAAATGAAAGTAAACCTGGAGAGAGAAACATTTCCTTCATCTCAACCCTTCTAAGGAATATAGCCTCTAGCATTTCAACTAAAACGCCAGGACACAGAAGACCCTGCAGCTCTATCTCTATGAGTCGGACGAAGATTGGAAACCCATTATAATCACTGGTCAATTAGTGGTTGCAATGGATGGATTTTTCAGTCTAGTGTAGTTAAGCTCCCAGTAAACTAATGTAGTCTCATTACAGCAGCTTGACCTGTGTAGGGTTTTAATGAGCTTGCCTGGCCCCCAGGCCTCCATTAACAGTTTAGAAAATCAATGGTTTCTGTATTGATGCTTTTATACAGCGGTTAAAGGATGTGAAGACATTGGTTACATAAGGCAGAGGAAAGCTGTGAGAAAGATAGATAGAAAGATAGCAAGAGAGAGAGAGAGATTAGGGTAACCAAGACCGGGGTGGTTTATGGTTTGACACGGGTTGTAGACAATGGCAGATGGGGCAGTAGATAGGCAAACAACCACCGGTTTGAATCCCTGTGCTGACACGTTGACAAATCTGAAGTCACATACACGCAAACACACAAAGTACTAAGGACATTTGCTCATGAGCCATTCTGAGTTGCTCTGAGTAGCTGCAAGGGTTGAGTAGTTCTGTTCATACAGGATCTGGGTACCTGTGAGACCTAAGCTAATCAATACCATTCAGAGCACGCAGACATGTGTGTGCGTTTGTGTTACTGTGTCTGTACAGAATACAATGTGTTTGTGTGTGAGTTTCCCTTAGGCCAAATCATCTACCACCAATCTTCAAAACCAAGCCCAACCAGAGCTTCCATCTCTGGATCCTCTAACCCACAAATGTCAGAGTGTCTCCCGGGGTTCACTCCAACCTCAAACTTCCATTAATTAAGTTTACAAATTAGTTAAGAAGATCTCCAGATGTCGTGGTCTTAAATGGGCACCAGTTGAAAGGAAAAAACGAAACCCAGCAGACACTAGGCTCTCAGTGGGATGAGTCTCACACCCCTGTTCTAACCACATTACCAGCCAGGCTCAACCACAGCACGTGCATTGTATGTAGTCCACTGACAGAGTAGGACTTGAATAAAGACACCCTTGTGTTCTGACAGAGGTCATGTCCCTGCTGGGCCAAACACCCTGCCGCTAATTGTAGAGTTCATGATTGTATAAAGGAAATTAGCCATGGTTAAGATTGGCCAAACTCAATCAGCTAGGGTTAATGTCTTAATTGTGTCTGTCCAAAAGGCTTTGACCTCTGCTTTGACTTTACCACACACAGTGTGGGGAGCCCTCATGTCTATATGAGATTACTTGCTGTGTGTGTGTTCTCTAGGTCAACTCACATAAGGAGTCAATGAAAATCCTCAACACTTCTTAACTTTTAGAGCACAGTCATTATTATGAACTGGTTATTTTTTCTCCCATGCTTCTATTTTCTCCTCACACAATTGTCCTTGTCCTTCCACAGGGCTAACCTCACTGTCTGCATCTCACTTTTGGTCGTCTTCCACTTTCCATTACGACAAGGACAAATGCTTATTTTCTCCCTAGAATAGTAAGAATAGTAACTGTCCTCAACAGCCCAAAACCATTTCCAGATGAAGTAGGGGTTGAAACCCATCTAGATTGCTGGACAAAGGAGAGTCTGGGTTCTAACAGTAAATTTTTCTGTGGATGTAATTTTGGTTCCCTAACAGTGACTAAAAGTCATGTCTATATAAACTAATAATAAAATCTCCTGTGTATAAGTGTATGTAGACTGTAACCAACAGTATGGGGACTGTATCCAAGCAGATGCCAGCTTCACTTCATCCATCATGTGTTTCAGCTCAGAGAGCCAGCCTGCTGCAGTTAACAGGTAATTAGGTACATCAGTCATGCTACAAAAGGAACAATCGGAAGGGAGTAAGGGAGGGAAGGAGAAACTATTTGTTGGAGTAAAGTTATCCTGAAGCCCGGCCTGCTCTGAATGTTCCTCTTCTAACCATGTCCCGCTCCAGTTATGGTAAACCTGCTCTGCCCTGGATGACACCAGAAGCCTCAGACATTTATAGGGTCATAGCAACTTCCTGGTCTGTGAGTGTGCGTGTGTTTAATAGGGTCGTAGTGACATCCCGACACTCCAATCCTCTTGTTCATCTCAAATAGTAATCTGGAAAGCCAATGATCTGTATAAAGGACAGTTAAACCAGCTCTGAACCGACCCTGTTACAATCAATACTAATTTACCTCCTCCTCAATTCTCTTTCACAATCCTCCTCTTGTCCTCCTCTCTTTCTCTTTAGTCATTCATGAGAAGAATAGAACTATCTCTTTGCTGACAATTTATCTTCGTGCTTAGACCCATCTCCATTCCATGGCTGCTTAAGAGCTTCATTAGAGAACAGAAACCCTCAAACAGACACACCCTGTCCTGACATAGTGCTGTGATTGCGGAACAAAAGCAACCCACTGCCCTCCATAGTTGTGCTGTCTGGGGTCCACTTAAAAAAACAATGCTTTGTATATACCTAAAAACCCAGAACAAATAAATGAGTCAGAAAACAGGACCAATGGGACAACCCAAAATCTGTGACCCAAAAAACTGACTCTGTGAGCATAGCCTTGTATCAAGAGTGGCCTGTCTTGGCAGAGCTGGCTCTGAAGAACAGACATCCTATCCATAAAATTACGTGTAAATGGAGCCACATTTCCTGATTTCCAAACAAAAGGAGGACCAAATTAAAGACACACATCTCCCACAGATAACAGACCCACAAAAATGTATAAACTTTAATGTTTAGATCAAAATACAAATACAGCAGCGAAAAAGGTCAATCGGTGAAACACAAACAACACTGTTTATTTGATCAAGTGGTGTAACACATTCCTTTTTAGGACCATGCTGACCACCACAGTCAAGGTTTGAGCATGAACTGTGCCAATAGCTGTCGAGGAAGTGTGAGGCTCCAAAGGTGATGCAAATTAGCCAGCATTGGCCAGCGAATCGGTTAGGAGCTGGTGCCTTGTTGCAGGGTTAATGATTCAATTTGACCAATATATTGGGGAGGAAAAAGTGATCATTTTACTTTCGGTATCACTACTGTTGATAATGTAACCATGTACACACTTGCCATGTCAACAAAGCCCTGTTCAATTAAATACAACGAAAGAAAGTGTAAGACAGGGAGAACACTGTGTAATGAGTTGAATTTAGGTGGGATTTTGTCAGCTGCTACATTTCAAATTAAAAGACAAATCATGTTAATTAGGTAGTAGCTTCTCCATTCACAACAGGATTCCTTATCGCGAGGAAGGAAAGAGAGAATAAAGGGAAAACACCCTGCATTGTGCCCTGACCCTCCTCTCCTTCACTCTTTCAGCTGAACAGCGGGAGAGCGGGGCACAATAGGAAGCAGCAGCAGTATAAATAGCCGGTCTGTTGAACAAGCGAGACCGTAGGATCTCCACTCAACTTTACTGCAGCATGGTATCACCAGTATAAATAGCTACTGTAGAGAGCTGGCCTGCTCTGCCCCAACTTCCTTTCCCCAAACTGCATCGCACTGACATGACACACATCGCCCACCGTAAGAAACGGAAGTCCTGGCTACCATTGGCACCGCTGTCCCGTGCAGCGCAGACCGCTGGAGCCACTCACGGGCCACGCGCGAATCTCCAACGCAAACGGATGAATGAACATCAGTGTCACGCAAATTTTTTAACGAACATCAACGCGATACAAGCGCAGAGACAATCCTTCAATTCTCACAAAAGAGAAACTTTTGAGACTGTGAGACATCCATCAGAATCCTGGGACAATGAATCTAATCACTGGATATTAATGAGCCTTGGCCTAAAATAGTCCCGTCGTTAGGTAGGTAGGGGGAAATGATCTCTGCAGGAAGAGGGTGCCGATAAAGAGCCAAGCATTAATCATGTCAAACACTACAAACTACTAATAGCTTCTCTCCCTCTCTCTCTTACTCCCACCTGCTCACCACGGCACACAGGAAAATAGGGTTATTGAGGAGTAGCTCTGGGATTAAGAGCACTATTGGTCAAAATATAGTTTAGAAGTTAAATAGAGAGCTGTTACTATGACCATGTGAAGGGGAAAATTACAATGGGCAATTGTGACAAAAAAGGACTATATATATTATATATTACGGTGCTGTACAAACATCTCCTCGCTCTGCCTCTCTCATCCTGTTGTCATTTCGACTGTTTCCATTAGAGGTGTGACTTTGTCCCCAGCTCATTAGATTCCCCTCAGGTTGATGCGATGCATGCTAATTCAGGTCAGGTAAATACTGTAGGTGCCCGCTGCATTCTGCATGCAAATAAACACACAGGTCCACTGCAACCCCCCCAAACCCAGCGGTACTTTGCTCAGCTCTCCGCCATTTTCTTCTTCCCCAGGAACCACAACCTCACCTCACAGGGACCCCAACCTCACCTCTGTCAACCACAGCTGCACCCTTTGACCCACATCTGCCAAGGCAAAGCAGCAGCAGAGTTGGGGGGTTTCGGGGGGGCAGGACCACCAGATGCCTGCATAACCCAGGCCGTCTGCCCTTCCTGATCACAGAGGAAAAAACCTGCCAACTATGTCCCCCCCCCCCACAACATGGTCCCTTCTAACTAGAATATCAATATATAATTAAAATATCACATCACATGCAGGCGTCCTTCCTGACTAATGTTACTATGATAACATCACATCACATGATGATTCCATGTCACATAAGAATGACTAAGTGTTGTGTAACAAACACAATATGTCTTACGTGTCACGACATCCTATAGCAGGATTACCATCTTTAACTAGAAGGCAACAGGCACACTGGTTCATTTAATCAATGCCGCTATCTTAATGCAGCTGACAATACATTTGATCACTTTATTCACATTACAGATTGTGAACATTCTCATCCAATGAAAAAATTGTTTTAACTTCCCCGATACAACAGTCTGGTTAAAGCGCTTTTATTCCCTACTGTATCATCTTGGACCAAGGTGCAGAAGATCCTAGAATTAGATAAGGATTGGGACGTTGATATCGCTACTGGGTAGAACTAAAGGAGAAGTTCACCCATTTTATGAACTTTCTTACTGATCACACAAACTTTATATAATAAATTGTTTTAGTTTAATTTAACTTTTATATCATTATTTTGTTTCATTCTAACAGTTTGCAGTCATAATGAAATTTGCCCAAGCATATTATTAAACACACAAAACCTACTCATATTACACCGGAATCTCATTCTAATTTTCCTTTTAACAAAATGAAACATAACAAACTATATTTGTTATAGATGAAAGAGTCATCTATATTTGCAAACATTTTAAAAAGCCCACGTGGGTGAACGACCCCTTTATAAACCCAGTACAGGCTATGGATAGAGAGTTATTTCTATGGTGGGTAGACATTCCATCAAAACATATTTCTCAGAAACCAAACTTCTCCTCAAAGTAGATGTGAGTGTCTGAGCTAAATCACATTCTATAGGCATTGTTCGGAGAATAGTGAACACATCCTCATCTTGTGCTTCATCTCTCGCCATCGCTCCCTCATCTCCCTCATATTCCCTCCCTCCCTCTGTGGCCTGTGATCCAATCACTATCTGCCTGCAGCAATCACTGTGCTCTGATTGGTTTTATAATCCAGACAGGATCTCTGATGGACAATCACCCGGTGCCAGCCCTGTCACACACGCCCCTCCACACACACAAGCGCGTATCTCTCCATCACTCCATCTCTGATAGCGAGCGGGTTGCGGTGAAGGCTGTGTGTCTCCCTCCATCTGTGTGACTGACCACCCCAGAGAAAAAGGGGATGAGAGAGAAGAGAGAGAATAGAGAGAAAAGGACTGATTTAGCTTCAGGTGTGATGAGCAATGTGTGATGAAGTCTGATGGTGAACTAGTCGGGTTTTCAAATCATGTCATAAGCCTATGTCTGATATACAGCACAGACGGCCCCAGCAGGTGACTTCAGCGCTCGGACGAAGGGCTGGCGGTTACCGGAGTACACAGACAGAGCCCTAGTCATCCTACAGGGCTTCAGTACAGGGGCTGGAACCTCATACACAGATATGAAGAGGCCTGGTTGTTTTTGTGTGGTTATAAAGCTCCAGCGCTAAGGTGGTCTAAGATGCTGCAGCATGAGTTTAAGTCCGCCCCTCGCAATCTGGCTATCTGGCTGACTGCTAACGTACTCGTCATTCCCACGGCCTCTACGCCATCCAAAAGAAAAAGCATAAATGCTTCCTTCACAGCTAATCTAAGACAAAGGTTCCTAATCTTTTTTCACCAGGGCCCAATATTAAAATTACAAATGTGATTCATTTTTCTGTAGAATAGTTAGCTGGTTAACTGTGACAGCAACGTTTAGTTTTGTTGGACACTTATAACATCCCATTGAGATGAAATTAATTAAAGGGCCATTTTGCAGAATTCTTAATTCCAATATTTCACAATATCCACAATAAGAGTGGAATGATAGTGTTTTACGAAATGTAGGTGGGGAATCCCTGAAGACAAGTTGGGATCAGTGGTTCTTAGTGTACATTTGAAACACAGCACACCGTACAGCAGCTCATCTCAGTTATACTGTACTGGAGAGGACCAGAGAGAGAAACTGGAAACATATTTATGATATTATTCCACACATAAACACACTACCAGCCACACAAACTCCCTATTCAATAAGCTGTGATTTAGCACTCTGATTTCAACAGCAAGTGAAAAGGCAATTTCCTCCACATAATATCACAGCTTGGTCCCACTAGGCCAGATCACATGCAAACTAAAGACACACATAATGATTGCCTTCTATTTCACACCCAGTCCCCCACGTGTGACCATTTCCTGAGACTGAGCAATGAGAAGACAGAAAATACAAACACATTAACAAAGAACTTGGTTCTGTGGGACGATGAATAAACCATTTAGAGTCGTTTTTCCTGGTTTACAGTTAAAAGGGATATAGAACGCGGCAACTGAGCGCTTTGCTTTGTGACAGAGAGCGATAGATAGTGAGAGAAAGAGAAAACGAGAGAGGGTAGAAGGGATGGAGCGATTATGTGATGAGAGGGAGTATATTTTACAGCTTCCCTCTGGCACTTTCCTGCTCCGTTTAGCCTGCTATACCTCTGACAGGACTGTGTGAGTGAGTGTGCGAGTATGTGTGTGTGTGTGGAGACAGGTGTGTCTCTGGAGGTCTCTTCTCTTTGTGAAGGAGCTCGCAGGAACAGAGTAATGAATGCTCTATCCTTCTTAATCACCACGCTATGTTCTCCTTCTTTCTCTCTAATCTATCTACTCCTCTCTCCCGTACTCATTCTCTCTCTCTCTCTGTCAAGATTCTGAATGTGAGAAGAAACAGTATTCTTTCTTGTCAGAATAATATGCACATGTTTAAAACGCTATAATTTTTACCTCTCCCTAGTGTGGGCCCAACAACAACAGCAGGGGAAATCAAGAGTACCATGAAGATAAGCCTTCAAAAAAGGTTTTGGCGAATAGACTCAGAGTAATATAATTGCCTTACACCACCAGAAACTCCCAAACACAAAATGTAGTTGACACACTGTCTTGATGTTCAGCCAATGATGGTGCACAGAACCCTCTAAAAGGTCCCACGTGTCCTTGGTAGGAAACGGCTGTGAGAGGAAACATGGGGGAATTGGAAGAGAAGACGAGAAAGGAAATGCAAGAAAAAGTGAAGTGGTGGAAAAGAAGAAGTTTCAAGCAGTTGAGGAAACGTTAAGATGAAGAGACGTGAATGTGAATAAAGAGGGGTTTTGTCTCGGCTGACATCATTGGTTCCTGGTAAGACCCAGGTTGTGTCTGTTTACAGAAGACCAAATCCTCTGGCTTACACACATTCACACAGGCAAACACACACACAAAAACAACTGTACTGGTTATTCAGGCTCGGGTTCTTCTGTCTCATGTTGACTACTGTGCAGTAGGACGGTCAGGTGACACGAACAGAGGCTTAGTATATCTGAATCTGTCTGAAACCGAAAAAGGAGGTCTTGCCCTTAACATCACAGAAGTACAGCTCAAAAGAGGATGGTCATGATGGAAGGCAGGGAGTCCAGACTGGCTACATTAGTTCTAGAGCTCCGGAAAAAATGAAGAGACCACCGCACATTATTCTTTCCTTTCCAAAAAAGTTGAAAAGGATGATTATGAGTGACGAACAGAAGGGTTCAATTTGCAGTGGTCTCTTCAATGTAACCCTTCTGTTCCTCACTCAAAACCTTCCTTTTTGACTTTTTTGGAAAGAAAAGAACAATGGTGCAGTGGTCACTTAATTTTTTCCAGAGCTGTATATTTTTATGCCCAGAACAGTAACCAGAGATCTCCTATTGTCCCAAGGACCAAAACAGTAATCAGGGATCTCTGAAATCCCAAGGCCCAGACTAGAAACAATGGATCTCTAAGGTCCCAAGGCCCAGAACAGTAACCAGGGATCTCTGGAATCCCAAGGCCCAGACTAGAAACAATGGATCTCTAAGGTCCCAAGGCCCAGAACAGTAACCAGGGATCTCTGGAATCCCAAGGCCCAGACTAGAAACAATGGATCTCTAAGGTCCCAAGGCCCAGAACAGTAACCAGGGATCTCTGGAATCCCAAGGCCCAGAACAGTAACCAGGGATAATGATGACATTTTTTTAAGTACACTATAAACTGATCACAGCTAAGTGCAGAAAGAGACTTACAGAATTTAATTTCATTTGTGGGAATACTCAGGCAAAAACTTTCTTCAACTAAAATAATCTTTAGCTGAATTCTGTCTTGCATTTTTTTCTGAAATAATGAATTATTAATATTATTTTGTAATTTTTTGACCATAACTTTGCCTGACCCCGAAAAGTCCCTCATATTGCCGACACCGAATACACAACCTAACACTGAATATCTTTCAACCAAGTCATTCAAGCGAGCAGTAAAATCGGATTATAAAAAACAGATAAAACAACATCTCACGGCAGAGCGGGGACCGTGAAGAGACATACACACACACACACAC
>JACXGJ010006684.1:0-33392 GCA_016801105.1 Esox niger
TCAGGAGGGAGGTGATCGGAGCCACGACCTGACTAAAGCCCCGGATAAACCTCCTGTAATAGTTGGCGAAGCCTAAAAATCGTTGCACTCCCTTCACCGTGGTTGGGGTCGGCCAATTACGCACGGCGTCAATGTGATGCTCCTCCATAGTCACACCTGTGCGAGAAAAACGATAACCCAGAAAGGAAACAGACGACTGAAAAAACAGACACTTCTCGGCTTTCACGTACAGCTCATGTTACAACAGTCTAGCAAGCACTTTACGCACCAACGAGACATGCTCAGCGCGAGTAGCCGTGTATATCAAGATGTCATCAATATACAAGACCACACCCTCGCATAGCAAATCCCTGAAAACATCGTTGATGAAGGATTGAAAGACTGATGGAGGATTCATCAAACTGTACGGCATGACTAAATATTCATAATGGCCAGAGGTTGTACTGAAGGCAGTTTTCCATTCGTCCCCTTTCCGGATACGCACCAGGTTATAGGCACTCCTGAGATCTAACTTTGTGAAAAAGCGGGCCCCGTGCATCCTCTCAACTTCCGCAGAGATTAAGGGAAGAGGACAACTGAACGGAATGGTGATTTTATTCAGCGCCCTGTAATCGATGCACGGGCGCAAACCACCGTCCTTCTTTTTCACAAAGAAAAAACTCGAAGAGACTGGTGACCGGGAGGGCCTAATGTATCCCTGTTCTAACGCTTCCGTAATGTAAGCGGACATCGCCTCAGTTTCGGTGCGGGACAGTGGATACACGCGACCCTTAGGGAGTGCGGCTCCTTCCAGGAGGTTTATCGCGCAATCCCCCGGCCTATGAGGAGGCAGAACAGTAGCCTTAGCTTTGGAAAAGACCGCGGCTAAGTCCCTGTATTCGGGAGGAATTGGCACGACGGGAGCACTGTCTGGACTTTCCACCGTGGTTGAACCCACGGAAATACCCAAACACCTACCTTGGCACTTCCGCGACCACCCCCGAAAGAACCTGACTAGACCAGGAGATGACGGGGTCATGGAGAGACAGCCAGGGGA
This sequence comes from Esox niger, assembly GCA_016801105.1. Lineage (NCBI taxonomy): Eukaryota > Metazoa > Chordata > Actinopteri > Esociformes > Esocidae > Esox > Esox niger. Next base: position 1,037 of record JACXGJ010006684.1, read on the forward strand.
AACCTAACACGACGGGGAATGTGGGAGAGTCCATGACGTGAAGGGAAATGGTTTCGCTGTGTCTGCCGCTAGTGACCATAAGGAGAGGGACAGTGCGCTCTGTTATGAAGCCCGACCCTAAGGGCCGGTTGTCCAATGCTCTCACGGGTAGGGGTGTGGAAAGGGCCTGGAGGGGAATGTGCGCGCGCAGCGCGAAATCCCTGTCGATGAAATTCCCAGCAATGCCTGAATCTACTAGCGCCTTACACTGGGAAAGCAACGGAAAACCGGGAAAATCAACAGGGACAGTGCATAGAGTGAGTGGAGAGGAAAGTGGTGAATGGGCATGAGCTACCTGGGGTGATGCGGAAGTGCCATGCCTGTCGTCTCTCGAGCCGGAGGAAGAGGGGTAGCGCGAAGCAGAAGAAATGCCCCAGCGCTTACTGGATCCCCTCTGTTCCCCAGCTCCTCGCCCTCTGCCCGGTACAGCCGACCCCAGGTCCATGGGGAGGGCGGTGTCGAGGTGGTGGGGTGGAACAGCCAGGCCCTCGCTAGGACGTCCTCGGGAAGCCAGCATGTTGTCGAGACGGATAGATGTTTCGACCAATTGCTCAAAAGAGAGGCTCACGTCTCGACAAGCCAGCTCCCTTCAGACGTCCTCCAGAAGGCTACACCGTTAATGATCGAAGAGGGCCCGGTCGTTCCACCCAGAACCCGCTGCCAGGGTTCGGAACTCCAGTGCGAACTCCTGCGCCGATCTCGTCCCCTGCCGCAGATGGAACAGTCATTCGCCCACCTCTCTCCCCTCATGTGGATGGTCGAAGATGACACGGAAGCGGCGGACGAACTCGGCGTAGCTGCCCTGGAAGGGTCCCTCGGTGTTCCAGACGGCGGTGGCCCATTCCAGGGCTTTGCCGGACAGGCAGGAGACGAGCGAGGAGATCGTCTGGGCATCGGTCGGCGCAGGATGAATCGACTGGAGTGCGATGTCTATCTGAAGCAGGAAACCCTGGCAGCGGTCCGCCGCCCCATCGTAGTCCCGGGGGAGCGGGATGTGGATATTTCCGGCTCCGGGAGGTGCAGGCTGGGGAGGCGGTAACACAGCCGGTGCTGCGGGCATGGACTGGGCCAACTCTAGGCGCTGAACTGCCTGGACGAGGTTAATCATGGTAGCGCCTAGGTTGGCCAGGATGTTGTTGTGCTCATCTACAAGCTCCGCAACACCGGCATCTTTAGCGTCATCGTGCTCCAGCAGGGGGAGGATGAGCTGCAGATGGCGTAGTTGTCACATCAATAGAACATTTTACAAAAACATCCGATCAGAAGTTAAAACGGAAACATTTTATTTCTTGAAAAAAATATGCCCACATTGAATTTAATGCCAGCAACACATTTGAATAAAAAGTATGGACAGAGGCAACAAGACTGCAAAAAACTAAACCTGATTGAATTGGTTATTCAAAGATCATTCCAGAGAGGATGGTTCTGTCAGTGAGAATGGGGAGGGGTTCACCACTCTGTGAAACACTGCGTGAGCCAAAAGTGCAACCATTTAAGGTCAGGTGATTGACTTGGCAAGTCTAAAACCTTTGTTGTGGCAATTTCTTAACTAATGTAGTTTGGAAACATGTTTGCCTTTCTATTACCTGGTATATAACTCTGGTCTTTGGTTGTGACACACATCTGTATGTCAGAGGATCACTGGGTACTCTGACCATCTGTTCAACTGACCAAACCAATAAGGGTATCTGTCCTTTCTTCCTTAGGAATGTGGTTGTTGGGGGAAGGTAGGGGCAGTTGGCCATTTAGGTAAACACTGTGGTAAACATTATGGCAGGAAAGATAAGGTAGGGGGACAACCCTCCCTTCAGGTAAAACCTGTGTGGCCTACGATTGATGGGTAGCATCTTGCCACGCCCCTTTTAACTTTATAAGTACTGACTGTTTGTATATTTATCCTTTAGAGGCTCCTCGAATGATTATTCTGTAAGCGTTTGACGCGTATCTCTATTTGCAAATAAACTGCTAATTGTGCCAAGAGAATTGTGTGTCTGTTCTTACTCATTTAAGAGTTTCTATCATGAAATTTCCAAGTCCTTTTTTTTGCTGGCAGTGTGATTTGGGTCATTGTCCTGCTGCATGATAAACTTCCTCCCGATTAGTTTCAATGCATGTAGATTGTAAAATGTTTCTGTACACTTCTGAATTCATTGCTGATACAATCATCAGTTACATCATCAATAAATATTAATGAGCCTGTTCCAGAAGCAGCCATGCACGCCAAAGCCATGACATTACCTCCACCATGCGTCACAGATGAGCATGTATGCTTCGGATCATAAGCAGTTCCATTCTTTCTCCACACTTTGGTATAGATCCCTATCCCAATCCCTACTCCACTTCATATTATAAGGGTCGAGAAACATTTTGACATCAACAATCTACTTACTACAAGTGCTAACAGTTTTCAGCAGAAAATCTGGTGAAAACATAACACCATGATTAAACATTTCCCCAAGTCCATTGACCAATCAAAACCCCCCTTGTCCGTATCATGATCCATGTGACCATATCATAGAAAAGACTTATGCATATCCTGTTTCACCTGTGAAAGATTCCACCAATAAAATTGGAAATACATCTGCTTTTAACAGGGACCAATTATGACTTGTGCATCTCCAAAGTCCCATCATCAGAGTGAAGCGTACACTCTATTCAGACAAATTTCCTGAAAAGTCAATGTCCAATTTCCTTTTCCATTCAAAAGTGACTTAGTTGTTTGACTCCTTGTGCTATATTAATGCTCGATAGCAGCTAGCAGTGGAATAAGATTGTCAGACTTTACATTACTTAGCCAAATCAGAAATGATTAGATCAACTCTATTCAACCATAACACTGTTAGACATTACATCAAACAATACAATCTACAAATGTAAATGGAAAATGTAAAACATAACAGATGCCAATGCTCAGTTATAACTATGCAAACACGAAAACTCAGTTTTCAATAGCGTATGCTAATTTATTTTTCAAATATGTATGAAGTTTTGTGAGATAGTTATTTTCTGATATTTCAATGCCTTTATAGTGATATTACAGTGTTTTAGGCTGAAATAAATTAATAAAATAAATAATAGAAGGTCGAGAATATAGACACCCCAATAAAAGTCAGTTCTTCTACCTAGAGATAAACCCTTATAAAGTCATTTTGAAAGACATTACATTCCTCCAGGCATCAGATGACCTAGCAAAACATTGTTAGCGATTGGTCAACAAAGAATAGACTAAGGAACAGCAGATGCACTTAACTCCATTACATGGATTGGGTAACGGCCAATCCATGCAACCTTGGTGTTTTTCTTACATAGACTTGGTGATTGCTGTGAAGCACATGTGTTTAACGATCATGATCCGGCAGGGAAGGAACAATGCAGATTCCGTCCTGGAGGGGTTCTGGGAATATGCCCATCCGGTCTACATGTGCTTTGTGGATCTGGAGAAGGCGTATGACCGGGTCCCCCGGGAGATACTGTGGGAGGTGCTGCGGAAGCATGGGGTGAGGAGGTCTTTTCTTAGGGCTATCCAATCCCTGTACATCCAAAGTGAGAGCTGTGTTTAGTAAGTCGGACTCGTTTCAGGTGGGAGTTGGCCTCCGTCAGGGCTGCGCTTTGTCACCAATCCTGTTTGTAATGTTTATGGACAGGATATCGAGGCGCAATCGGGGTGGGGAGGGTTTACAGTGTGGTGGGCTGGGGATCTCATTGCTGCTTTTTGCAGATAATGTGGTCCTGGTGGCATCTTCGGTCTGTGACCTCCAGCAATCACTGGACCGGTTCGCAGCCGAGTGCGAAGCGATTGGGATGAGGATTAGCACCTCTAAATCTGAGGCAATGGTTCTCAGCAGGAAACCGATGGAGTGCATCCTCCGGGTAGGGAGTGAGGTTTTATACCAAGTAAAGGAGTTCAATTATCTCGGGGTGAGGGAAAAGGCTGGAGAACAAGCGGGAGATTGGCCGGAGAATCTGATCTGCGGGGGATGTAATTGCATTCACTTTACCGCACCGTTGTGACGAAAAGAAAGCTGAGGCGCAAGGCAAAGCTCTCGATATACCGGTCAATTTTCGTTCCTACCCTCACCTATGGTCATGAAGGCTGGGTCATGACCATAAGAACTAGATCGCGGGTACAAGCGGCTGATATGATTTTTCTCAGAAGGGTGGCTGGCGTCTCCCTTAGAGATAGGGTGAGAAGCTCAGTCATCCATGAGGAACTCAGAGTAGAGCCGCTGCTTCTTTGCATTGAAAGCCAGTTGAGGTGGTTCGGGCATCTGGTAAGGATACCTTCAGGACGTTTCCCTAGGGGAGGTGTTCCAGGCATGTCCAGCGGGGAGGAGACCTTGTGGTAGGCCCAGGACTACCATGCTTACCATGCGGTGGGCCTCGGTTGAGGCCTAACCACATTGCCGATAAACCCCCCCTTGAGGTTTTAAACATTATCATCAACGCAATAAATAGGTTTGAATCAAAAATAGTTAACATGACAGAGCACAACAAAACTGGCTATTTCTTGAATACCCATTAAAACATGTTCACGCATAACCGAACAAAACAGGCTATTTCAAATGCCTATTAAAACCTGCTATATACCATCAAAGTGCTTTTCAAACGACATGTAATATTTAATTAAATAAGCTTGGCTATTACTGAAAAAGGTGATTAGGTTTCCTTGATAAGTTCCAGCTTCATTCAATGATTAGCTACAATATATTCTAGGAAATAAACATTTAAGAACTCTAAATCAATGATTATGAAATCTCACGTCAGTTCCTAATATCATCCATTGATTCCAGGATCCCATAAGAGACTCCATCTTGTGACTACTGTCGGTCGGCCAGTTGGTCAAACAGAATGAAACTTCGTCCATTTTACTTGTCTCCTTTCCCGCCTTACGACTGTCGTCCTTTCTCGGCCATCTTAACTTTCCTTTGTCTTTTCACTTCATATGTACCACACTCTCCATCAGTTTATATAAATCTTCCTCAGAATCCAACTTGTTTAGACAGAGAATATTATTTTTCTTTCTGTCCATTTTGATTCCAGGCATCGTTGTTAATGATCCTTTACGATTTTGATGGTGTCCTATTCGCGCCATGATATTTAAACATGAACTTGTCATGCCAGAGGCTGCAGTCCTCCTCCAGCTGTATTTTTTACAACTGGACGGCATTATATTTTACTTCTACAAGTCACCGTATAATTGCCTAAAACAATTAGCATTGTCAGCAAAATACAGTTCAGTCCGTCTCCAATTTATCCACCCCTAGAAATATATTGCACCATTTTATTCACGGCATAGTTTGTCACGACAGCAGGTAAGGATCCAAGCGCGAAGTGAGGGAGTGACAGACAGAGCACTCAGGGACAGGCAGCGAGGCGTCTCATGACCTGGTGGCGAAAGCACAGACGAGCAGCAGGCAGAGAAGTCAGGGACAGGCGAGAGATCGGAACTCCGGCGGAGAACAGGTGTACAAACATGGCTCAGACAGAATAGTCAGGGACGGGCGATTGGTCGGTACACGGATAAGTGGGACGAGAGTTTGTTGAGTGTGAGATGTGGCATGCAAAAATAAACCATTGATCCGGCAGGGAAGAGGTGACAGGGAGTTGTATAAATACGGTTGGTGAAGGGGTGATTGGAAACAGGTGTGTGAGCGGTGATTGGGAACAGGTGTGGGAACAGGTGTGCGCTACAGCTCAGGTACAGCTCACTCTGTGTGCTCGTGGAGGTGGGGGCGTGACTTAGTCAGGGAGTAACCAGGTCTTCTCTCCAATTTTTCCACCCCTAGAGATATTTTGCACGATTTTTTCACGGCCTAGTCAGGGAGTAACTAGGTCTTCTCTCCAATTTATCCACCCCTAGAAATATTTTGCACAATTTTGTTTCGCGGACTAGTCAGGGAGTAACTAGGTCTTGTTTTTGAATACCAAACACTTTTGCAATCTTGACAGTTAGTTACATGGCGTAACTTTACGATTCACTTTTCATCTGTATCGAAACTCTTTCGGTTAGTGAATTAGCTTGTTAGCTCAGAAGTTTTGTCCAGTATATCTTCAGTAGACTCGATAAGGTTATAAATCTGGTTGCGGCAGCATGCTGTTAGAAATCAGTTGTTTCGTATAGTGGTTGTAATCATTATTTGCGTACCCGGTTTTCAAGGGAGAGAGCAATTAATTTGTTTATTTCAGCATTAGATAGTTTATTAGCGCATGATGTTAGAGGCTCAATCTCTTCTCTTCTCACTGTAATGTTGGTTACAAGCTGATATATACATTGAGGGACATGTTTACCTAGCAAAGCCAAGACATTAATCCTCAAGCCAAAGCCATGACATTAATTTTATTGTATATGTCTCTAATTAGACCTTGTCATATGTTTTGCTTATTGCTCCAACTTAGTTTATTGGTTTTGGATTATAGGTGTGTTTTACTATATAACATAATCAAGATAGCAAATGTCATATTAAACTAATACAATTCTCCAATAATTCCCCAAAAAAGTTCTAACACAAAGCGAGTAACATGGAATATCCTGGCGCAGCCTCTGGAGGAGACCTAGATGATGACTGATTGGTGGCCAGTGAGCGTGCACTTCAGTTCGGTCAGTATAATAGCCGAACCTTCAGGTGGATGCTAAGCCAGGACGTGGGCTATGCAGTGAAGATCCTGGCTTCTCACCAGCAGGAGCGCAGTGTGGTCACAGAGTAGTCTCCTGAGATGGCATATAAGGACCACTTAAATTGGTAGGCTACTTTTTTCCATGAAAATGTTTCATCTATTATAATGACACATTCACACACACTATATCGATCTGCATTGCAAAACAAAAAATATATCATTACCCCAGAGTGCAGTAGAGGAGCGCAAGGATATGGATGGGACCATGCCCCCTCAACCTGACCTAGACCACTCACACATTGTTGGCTTTTGGGAACACAAAAACTCACCTACAAGGAGCTTTACGAGGCAACAGACAGGGAGAGGAAGAGGAATAGTGACTTTCATTTTCATGCCCTTAAACGTCACTTGTTTTTGGAAATATCTATCAGACAGACTGTCTGAGCAGGCTTTTGCACCTGAAGTTAGCATTACATTTTTTATATCTAATGATTGATTTATAGATATTTTTCTTTCTAATACAGCTATATGACCAGGTTCCAGATGGCACATGTGAAGCATGGGACCTCAATGGCTCGCTATAAAGTCTATGTCCGGGGTTTCTGTTTGTGATCAAGTTAGTTGAGAAGAATATTATTAATTAAATGAACTGTGGCCTAATCTTTTTGGGTTAATGTCATTGTTAGCTATAACAGGTCACACTTTAAAGTGGTGAAGGTAAGTGTTCATTTCTAAAATGCCTAGTAGCTGGGCTTAGAAAGCTTTGTAGAATGAGTCACTTATTTTCATCCTCTTTGCATGTCATAGATATTAGCCATTTCAGTGTTTTGTATTGTAATCTGTGCATCACTTTGCTTTGGGTAATTCCTTGCCTGATTACTTACTCTACCATGGTCTTCTGTAGATTATTAAATGGCAATTTGCATACAGACTATTTTCTAATTTTCCAACGCTGATCTAAAAATCATAATGCAATGGTTATTTTATAGGCTTGTAATCTGAAGCTTTATTGTAATCAATAAGTCATAATGTGAACAATGGGATTTTTGTGAGCCTAATTTCAATGCTTTTTGTTGCAGTTCCTACTGAGACTGCACTCGTGAAGGTAACAAATGACCTTCTAATGGCCTCAGACAAAGGTTCCGCATCTGTCCTGTTGCTTCTTGATCTTAGTGCTGCTTTTGACACTATTGATCACTCCCTTCTCCCATATTGGGCTACGTGGGAATGTTCTAGCCTGGTTTAAATCTTATTTATCTGAACGATATCAGTTCGTATGTGTGGATGGTATATCCTATGACAAATCAAAAGTATGTTTTGGTGTTCCTCAAGGCTCTGTTCTGGGCCCTTTGTTGTTCTCACTACATATGCTGCCTCTTGAAGATGTAATTCGGAATCACAATGTCAATTTTCACAATTTCAACCAGTTGGACACAAGTCATCATGCCAAGTTCCCAGCCTTCTTGACTTATCACTAAGTAGACTCCTCCAACACTCAAAGTATCACTTGACTTTGTTGTTCCCATGGGAAAAATAGTTGTGATTGGGGTAGTGTGGGGTAGTGAAATTTAACCTCCTCATTGAAATGCTGCCTAAGCTTTCTTATCAGCGCCCACAAAGTCACCCACAGTTCCCACAGACCCCCTACCAACTATGGTCAAAGAGACTGTACACACACACACACACACCCTGCCTAGTTCTCAATCTGTTTCTGTGTATCAGGTGTGGGGGATTTTTCAATGAAATGCATAAATAACCTTATACTTATGAAAATATTAATTTGCAATGTATAATCATGTAGCTTTATTATAAACATATTAATGTGGAATCCACACTCACAGGAAATGACAAATTACACATACAGACAATTTCTATGTTCATTATATGTATGTGCCTTATGCTGAGAGATAGTCATGAGCAAGCAAATACTATGAGCCCAGAAAGGGGCGTTTCAAGAGTTTACTGCCTTTGTACTCACTAGTCGGGTGTCCTGAGTGTGGCCCAATGTGCTGATCATAAAGCCGACTCTGTGATGTGAGATGACCTGAGTGTGGCCATCAGCTTAACGTAACACTTACTATGTGGACATTGATGGACAAGACCCAAGTATGAACCATGAGGAGGATGTGAATTACTGTCGCAAATTACGAGCATTCAGAGAGGTAGAAGATAAGAGGCGGACCCCACCCGGGGGGTTGCCAACCAGACGAAGTCAGATGGCGTAATGTGTGAAAGTTCTGTATAAAAGCCATGGTCTGGACTCATTGGGGGTGTATCTGCAGCTGGCTTTAATGTCTGTCATTATTGTATGATTTTCATTAAAGTCTATTGGACTCACAAAGTCCTGGGATGATGTGCATTTGTTTTTAGTAAAGAGTGGTTGATTTTCAATGACACAGGCTGTCCTGTGGCCAGAAGTTTGTCATGCTGATGAGGGAGAGGACACTGGGGAACAGTGTGAGCAGGCTGTTCAACCAGCTGCGGGAGCTGCACAGCAGGGCCTGGGTGGCCCGGACTTTGGACTACATGACAGTGTGCAACCACTTTGTGGTCCCAGGTGTCGCACCACCAAGGGAAACTCCACCTCCTCTGATGCTGGACGTGCCCTCAGTCAGCGAGAGCGAGGGCATGCTGGACATGGCAGCCAGGCTCCAGGAATAGAGACTGGATATCGCCATTAGACAAGATATCTGGCACTTCCTCCGTCGCTTTGCCAGTGGCGTTACCACAGAGAGCCATCCCCTGTATTCACTCTTCTTGCATATTTGTGTGTTGTGCGGAGAACGTGGAGCGTCTGCGTGAGGCCAAGCGAGGGGAGTTGATGCAGAGCCACATCACCGGTCTCAGTGATGCAGAGGTCACCAAGAGGATCAGCCCCAAGGAGATGGCCAGGCACTGTCATCGACGCACATGTGGAACCAAGGACACGGAGCCTCTCATCGGGGAGCTCCTGAAGACCATTCTTCATGCCACAGACACCATGGGCATACCACTCTTGGACCGTGACAGAATGCAGGTCATCTGGCAGACCCAGAAAAAGCATGTGGTCTGCATTCAGGACCAGCCTGACATCATGCTCTATACAAAGACCAAGACTGTGAACAAGGAGGGTTGGTTCTTCCTCTCCTGCATTGTGCACGAGGGTCCACTTCCTTGGAGAGTTTCCTCCTCCACTTGAACCGCTTCATTCCTGGTATATTAAATGCCATGATACATTTCTCACATTATGTCGTTTAGTGTTTTAACGACTGTGTGCATGTGAGGAATTCTCATTCATTGATGTTTTCATTTACAAGAACAAGTGCAGGCACTTTCAGGCCTACCTCCTCAAAGGGCTCATAAGGTGGAACGAGGACCGTGCAGAGGCTGCAGGAGGGGGAGTGAAGCACTGCTATGACGGCATAGACCAAAACGCCATCAATGAGCTGAGCCAGAAACTCCTTCGTCTTAGTCTTGTAACAGATTACACAAAGCCCTCCAAGTACACTATGGACTTTTGCAATTCTACACAAATGTAGACACTTAAACACACAGCATGATTATCAACCCACTCACAACTGTTGGTGTGATGCTCTGTTTTTGTTTGTCTGAAGGGGAGCTCATTTGGGTGGAGTATCTGTACTCCCAGACTGGTGGGCAGAGGAGGACTCTGGATCCCATACTTCGCAAGGACCCAGATGTTCCAGATGGGATGCCAGATGACACAGAGAGGGAGAGGACATCTCGGTGGAGTTTGATGAGGATGATGACCTGACCATCTCCTTATGCTCTCTGGATGACAGTCTCCCACCTCTTCCTCTTCTCTGGGAGGCCGCTCCATCGTCCCCTGCTGTCTGTCAGGACATGGAGGGCCGAAGTTCATATCCACATTGCAAACTGCTCTCATCACCATTTAATTTTTTTCCTAACCAATCATCGAAACCCATGCAATTTCCAAGAGTTCATTGGACCTGATGGTAGTGTCGGTTATCAGCACGTTGTTCTAAGTAATGCTCTGTGCTGAAATCCCTTACTCACTAAACACAGTGTTTTGTTTTCTTCACTGATGTTGTCCTGTATAATTTAAGATCCTTTTATCTCCCTACTCAGACAAGGACATGGACCTGCTCAGTGGCCCAACACTAGTAGGACAGTAGAGGCAATCTTTTTAGAGCTTTGCCAAAAACACCCTGCTAGCCAGACTGTCCTTGGTGTGAAGGTCAACAGGTGAGCTGTCATCCTGAGTGACTACAGGACCATCAGTACCTTGGTGCTAGGGATCCCTCACCTGAAGGCCCAAACTAGGCTCCAGCTGTTTTAAGTCAACAGGTTGACCTTGACACAATGGTGGGTTATTAATGCATTTGTTTGCATTGTATTTGTTAGGTACAGAGCTGGACACTTAACTGCTTACTGATATTAACTAACATACGGAATGCTTTACAGGTACAATGCTCGGATGACCTCGATGGAGAAGGTGACCCTTCACCAGGGCCTGGAAGGCACGACTGCAGACAGGGAGGAGGTAGACCCCTTCCATCCTTCGGTCGGGACAGCGGCAACACTGACTGCGCCATCGACCAGCAGCACATATCAACCGTCTGAAGACCGAACAGGGTTGGCTACACGGCGTAGCAGAGTAGAGACAAGTCAGCCACCACTTCCGCGACTGTCCCTGCCCCAACCTACCACCACCCTCCATGTTGCTCCAGATCCACCCTCAACCAGCTGTGTTCTGCCATCCCCCAATGCAAGACCCAAGGTCTCCAGGACCACAGAATGGAGGGCCAGAAAACGATTGGAGTCGGGTCAAACAGTTCGTGCACACAAACGTTACAAAGTGTACATCTGTAAGAAGTGTGGTCAGCCCAAAATGAAAGAATTTGGACACAGCGTGTTCAAAGTACAGAGTTTTTGTGCCTCTACATCTGGAGGCCAAATTGAGATGGAGTGACTTGCCCTGATGAGGGCCCAGCATGGCAGTGGTCAGGGCAAGTAGACCCTCCTGCCTGACTGTCTGCTGACGGTGATACAGTAGATATACTTCACACAGAATACACTTCCTCTGGACTGTCTAATGCCATCTCCATTTTTCACATCCCCTTGATGTCATCTCTGTCCTGTAAATAATAAAAGGATCAGAGATCTAAAGGTGACAGCATGGTGTCTAGGGTGTGAACTATACACACCCAGTTGTCTCTGATTGGCTACTGCCACCACTCACAACTCTATTTCTTGCCAAATATTGTTGTGGCCCTCAGTATCCCCAAAATCCTGGCGAGATGGAGAACATTTCAAAGTTCGGAGATATTGGAGATATACAACTCGTCACCCCTTGAACAAAGAAGGTAAGGTCTTAATAATTATAATAGATTGGATTTTCGTTATTAAGAATAAAATCTCAAAGAGTCATATATAATTTATGTGCACAGGATAATTATGTTGTTTATTCCAGCTACATACTGTAGGTTGGATAAGACAGCTAACCACTTTGCCAGGCTCAAGGATGTAAGCTGTTCAGTTTGTTGTCCAACAAAAGGACCAGTAGAGGAGGGAAGCCTGGCACCGTAGAACAGGTAAAACTGGTTAGATTCTAACTGCATTTGGGTTTACTGCACTTGTGCTGTTATATGAGTTTTTTCTAATCTAAACAGTGCTGAAGAAATATTGTCGGAAAGTGCGCATCAGCGGACAGTGCGGATCAAGGACCCGGACCAACAACCCGTTTTCTCCCCAGTTCAACAGAGGCATCCCTCAGGAAGGAGAACACATTCCACTCTTCAGGAAAATAAACCCCCAAAAAGTTTTTACCACATATATTAATTGATTTCAGAGTAAGAGTTTTAATAGGATCTTAGAGCTGACCGTGCGTTTTTGTATTCCCTCTTCAGACAAGAAGCTGACACACACCACCTCCACAGCCAGCAAAGGGGCTGCGTAGAGACAGGGCCCAACAAGCAACCCCCCTAGTAAGAGAGTTGTCAATGCTGCCAGAATTGCCAAGGACCTCCTGCCTACCAGGTCCACTGATTTAAGAACTATGAAAGAGCTTTCCCTTGCACAATCTGTGGAAAACCCAAAAGAAAGGAATTTGGCGACAGTCAATACAAGGGTGGTACTACTGTGAGGCAGTTGGAGGTGGAAAAACGGCTAAACAGTGGCTGGAGGCAAAGAGAGGACCAGGGCCAAGGGTGCCGAGGACCACAGCATGGAGACACCGGAAAAGATTGGAGGCATTTTTTAATAAAGAATGAGATTTTACTCTAAACGTTTGGATTTTAATTCTTAGTTTGTAATTTAAAATAGTTAGATTTTACTAATCATATGTTTGGATTTTAGTACATAGTTTGTACATTACAATTGTTTGATTTTACTGTTCACATGTCTGGATCTTTCAAAAAAATATGTAAATTAAATGTTTTTACTGTTAAAATGTTTGGATTTAATTGTGTGAACAGACCATAGCCTGGGTGGCTGTAGTCTTTGATGATTTTCTGTGCTTATCTATGGTATTATGTATGGTAGATGTGTTCATGCCCACAATGGTGCCCCTGTCAAAGTTGGTGAGAGATTTAGCAGAAATGTACATGTCAAATAATGTGTATATACCCTACCCTCTGATAAATAGTATCTCATTATCTATTTAATGTTTGAACTGTGAGAAGCACACAACATAATCCTGCCCACTACCCACTTTTTTAAGGGTCAGTGTTCAATAAACAAAATGTTCTCTGGAATTCTCTCACGTGTACATATAAGTGATTTGCGATCATATAGAAACCACCTAGGGTATGTTTGTGGTTACATCAAAGGGGACACCTCGGGGGTCCAAGGGCCTTCCCCAAAGAGTGCATTGGTTCCTTTCCTGAAGCCAATGATTAATCTTCCAGGCTTATATATACTGTAACAACCTATTAACCCCTTTGAAGAGCATAAAGGTTAGTTCATTTGTCATTTGATCCAAACGTGGCCTGTTCCGAGACTTGGTCACGTGTTTTCGTGTAGTTCATGTCCATGTTCATAAAAGCATCAGGTTATACAATTAGGTTGAAGGGAGGCAGGACACAAGGACCAGAAATGTAGAAGGAAAACATCCTTCTAATGTTCTTTATAAATAACTGAACAGAAACCAACAACAAGCAGCAGACCAAAAACCTAGTGCAAACACTTAACACAAACAATGATACACATATTAAAGAACTCAAAGGGCAACTTAAATAGGTTCCCCAATTAGAGGTGACGTGGAGCAGCTGCCTCTAATTGCGGCCAACCCAAACAGCAGCACAAAGATGCCTCGAAGCACCCAGCCAGGACCTGACAGCCACGTTTAGACACTATATGGAATTATCATTACAAATAAATGCTGTGATCTATTATTATTATTTGGTCTATTACTATTATTGTTATGTGGTCTTTCATCATGATCAATTCCACCGTTATTAATTAACACTGAAATGGTTAAAGTGATTGTAAACCCTTTTTGTCTAAGAGCTTTGACTATAATAGACCAATCTGTGTTCAGCTGGGTATAGGGGTTGACACTGGACCATCCTGTGCACTGAGAAATCTTAAAATGTGTCTCCTTTCCACAGACAAAGGATAAGGGAAATAATTATTAAAAATAAAACAAATGATTTCATTATATTTTTATGTTTAAGATATATTGTTTCAAGCTTTTCATGCTTCATTGGACAGGAAAGTTGTGAAACTAAGTATATAAACTAAATTTGTACTTCTGGAAGATGCTCGAGGTGTCTTCAACAAGCTAAATATACAGCTCCAGAAAAGTGTGGCTTGATGATAATAAGGTCAGGACACTGATGGCCACTCCAGAACAAAAATTTTTCTGCTGTAACCACTGGAGAGTCGCCTTGGCCTTGAGCTTAGGGTCATTGTCGTACAGAAATGGCCAAGAGTGTCCCGTGTGCAGTTTCCATGCAGAAGAATGTAAATTGTCTTCCAGTATTTTCTGATGACAAATGACCCCAGAATTTTGTGATTGAACAATACTGACTGGCATTTGCAAGACCTTGGATATATTTTTATATTCTTTTCCATCTTTATAAAGTTCCATGACCTTGTTAAGCAGGTTTTTTGACAGTTCTTTTCAACTCCCCGCGGTTCAGTGTCTAGCCTGCTCAGTGCATCCCTGTGAAAGCTAACATACTCATTAACATACACAGACACTAAGCCACAGGTTTGGAAACTAAACTTTAATTGCCATTTTCACATGTGTGTGAGTCCTTTACGGGTATGTAAACTTTTTGTCAGGGCCATTTCGGTGATTTTGTTGATCTATATGATCTATATGATTAAAAACAAGTGAAAGAAATATGATGAATGGTTTCATATGATCACTATCTTTAAACAAAATAATTGTATTTGCATGATCAGTCATATTTTAAAAATCAATGTTGTAATTTCACAATTTCTGCCAGGGTATGTAAAGTTATGAGCATAACTGTATATCCAGAAACCCATACACGTCATCCTAGATGCTAAGAGGCATAGCGATTTTGAGCAAAATTATGAAGTCAGACATTAATTCCCTAAATGGAGAGATTTTTGTGGGGGAGGTGGGTTGTAGGATAATATGTAAAGGCATGTAGCTGAAAGCTAGGGGAGGTAAGCTGCCAGATGGCTATCACTTTCATTTTGTTGTGTAACACCTAAGTCCCAGATTTGTTTCTCATGCTTAGTAGCACATGATGATGCAGTCCATAATTATTTGCCTTTTTGGTGGTGTGACTGCACAGTAGCCCGAGAGCTAGTCCTAGTGGACCAGGAATTTACCTTGACTGAGAGTTCATAAAAATCTGGATAAAGTAAGCAGCTCAGTGAGTTTTTGTTAGCAAGCAAACATGTTTACTTATATAGCACAATTCATACATAGCAGCAATTCAATGTGTTTACAAGGAAAAGAGAAATATAAAAATAAAGTAGAATAAAAAGAAAAAACAATAATAATAAAATATCATAATAATGAATCATTAACTAACAAAATAGAAATAGAATAAAAACATACTAAAAACATAACTGGTAAATTCCATAGTAGATTCCACAAGGAAGCTATAAAAGCTCTAATGCTGTGTAGTTAAGTTTGAGCGTTTAGTCAAAGGAGCATAAAAAGGGAAGTGTTTCTAACCTGGATTTAAAAATGGATGCGTTTGGGGCACATCTATGACCTTCTGGTAGTTAAAGATAGTGATAAGGAAAAGAACACAAACATTGAAGGCTGCATTGATTCAGCCTGCACACACTAGTTAGGATTAAAGATCCTCCTTTGGTGTCACGGTTGTGATAGTAGGACACAGGCGCAGAGATGAAATTGCGATAATAACCCATGAGTTAATGAAATGAAACAAAAACAATAGCAGCAACCAATGACATAGAGCATACAAAAAACAAAAACAAAGTGACGGGAGAAGAGTGGAAACATTTAAACACATATTGATGGGAAATTGGAACCAGGTGTGCATGATTAATGGAAACAAGACAATGGCTGAGTCAGGGGTGAGTTCGTGGAGTGACGGGAACTGGGAGTGCACGGCACCGTGGCGCTGATCCTCACCGTAACTTGACATTTGGAGATTCTGACCATGGTGCTTCCAGGCAATTGTACTCAATTAATTGAGCTGCCATGCAGTGACCTTGGCCACAGGGATACAGGGCAAACAATTAAGAGGTATTCTTCAGTTCACGTGAGATCAATTAATTAGGCATGGACACTGCATTTCCATTTAGCATTCAGGATCATATTTTTATATATAATCAATAACAAGTGTTATTATTGTAATACTGTTTATTTGATCTTTTCAAGTAATGCTGTATTTGTATCCACAGACACACCTTAGCATAATAACAGGTATATCTGAATTATCACTGCTTCTTTATAATATCATCATGTACCTGTCTGCATAATCTCTTGGATTTATAGCAACAGCAAATGATATTACCTTCCTTACATCTTAGCATTTGGTTGGATACTGGGGGTTAATGTAAGCTTAGCAGTCTGGTTTTAAAATACTAATTCTCTTGCTGCCTACTATAAAGAGCAAATGGATGTCCAGACCAGAGCAGGCATACTGTTTCTTCTTTGGGAATAGTTACATTTTATGAATTTACTTTTCAAAGTAACATTTCAATGAATATCATTTTGATGAAGCTCTTTATTATTTTAATATGGTAACATTTTGTAAAGCAGTCAAGTATAATGAATACAGTCACAGATACATGTATTTGCTGAATATCAGCATCTACCTGGGGAGTTTTGAGATAGTATTTCAATTGAGTACTTTCAAAGGAATGTTGTTTTATGGGATTAAATATTGTCTAATCCAAAATAATAAAATGTTTGTTCTTTCTTCATTTCTTTCTCTCTCATACACACACATACAAACACACACCAATATAGGCAACATATTCATGTCTTCGGGGTGAGGTCAAGTACTCTATATATGGCTCAGGGGCTGATTTGTGAGTAGCATCACCCAATCCTTTTCTTTCTCTCTCTTTGCATTTCTCTTAAATTTCTGCCATACATTCTCCTGCTCTCTTTGTCCACCCATCCCCCATCCTGCATCTCATTCTCTCAGTTCATCCATTGGTGTATGTAGAGTGATTATGTAAATAAAGAACCAGGGAGTCAGTAGAAAATACCAGCTGGTGACAATTCAGCTCACCAGAATAAACATAAATCCCAGCAAAAAAAAACACATTTGATTATGCAATGTTATTAGTGTCCGATGCAGACTTTTAATCAATAGGGACACATGCCCGGCTCACCACGTTAAATGTCTTCATCCTTGTATGGACATGATCAAGAAGATTATTGGTGTGTGAGCTCTAAATGCACTGGGAATCTTGTGAAAATGAATGGCAAGATGAATGCAGCATGTTAAAAGAAAATACTGGCTGACAATTTGCATTCTTATGCATGAAAGCTGCACATGGGATGCTCTCAGACTTTCTAGCATGAGAATGACCCTAAGCACAAGGCCAAGCTGACCTGACATTGGTTACAGCAGAAAAAGGTGAAGCTTCTGGAGCGGCCATCAGTCAATCAATCAAATGTATTTTATAAAGCCCTTTTTACATCAGCAGTTGTCATAAAGTGCTATTACAAAATACCTGGCCTTAAGCCCCAAAGAGCAATCAACAGTAGTGTTCAATTTCAGTGGCTAGGAAAAACTCCCTAAGAAGACTGAAATTTAGGAAGAAACCTAGAAAGGAATCAAGCTCAGAGGGGTGACCAGTTGTCTTCTGGCTGTGCCGGGTAAACATATTCAGCAGAGTGGCCACTGAAATTGTCAGGTATCATCTTGATCTACAACACAACAAGGAGGACTTTGGACAGGGACAGTAATGAGTCCAGCCTGGTACTCCGCAAGACCTCATGTCCTCTTAAGTTTAAAATGGCAGGAGACAGGGAAAATTTTGAAAATGCATTCCTTAGATCTTCAAAGATTTCTAGTGTGGAAGGAGAACTGACCCTACTTACGCAGCACAATAATATAGCAGTGTAAGACCTTGGGGCAGAGACAGTCTCCTGATCTTAATATCATCAAGCCACTCTGGGGAGATCTCAAATGTGTGGTTCATGCAAGACGACCAATGACTTTGCATGACCTGGAGGCATTGTCCCTAGACCAATGGGTAGCATTACCACCTGCAAGAATTCAGGGCCTCAGAGACAAATAATACAAAAACTGCATGCTGTCATTGATGTTTAAGAGCCATTATGTTATGACCTACAGTTGAATGTGAATCCCATACGATTTTCATAAGCATCCCTGCTCAATCATGTTTTCTTCACAAATGGTACATACAGCTCTGGAAAAAAATTCAAAGACCACTGCATGATTATCAGTTTCTCTGATTTTACTATTCATAGGTATGTGTTTGAGTAAAATGAACATTTTTGTTTTATTCTATAAACTGGAGACATTACTCCCAAATTAAATTGATATATTGTCATTCCTGTGACAACTACGCCATCTGCTGCCCATCTTCCCCCTGCAGGAGGCAGACTTCAGCGCTTGATGTCACCGGACTTCTGACACCATTGCCCATCTCATCAACTCATCACACCTGTTGTCTCGTTTAGCACACCTGTTCATCATCATGATCCATTGGTGTGTTATTGTCTCACCTTTATGAGCATCGGGCAGCTCAAATAAATGAACAAGTCTACAACGACTCCGCAATCCGATCCTCCTTGTTCCCCTAACCGAGCTGAGAATTCCGAGTATTTATTTGTAGAAAATAACAGCTGGTCAAAATAACAAAAAAAAGATTGTTTGATTGAATTGTTTTCAGACCTGAAATAATGCAAAGAAAACAAATTCAAATTCATTTCTCAACAAAAAATACTAATGTTTTAAGAAAGATTTCAGAAATCAATAAACCTGATTTTTAATCACACCTTTAATGCGTTGCGGTATGCTCTCCACCAGTCTGTCACATTGCTTTTGGGTGACTTTATATTACTCCTGGCAATAAAACAATTTTAGAGTAGCTCAGGCTTGCTGAAGCATCCCCAGAATATAACCCATCTTCACCAAATTTCATAGTCGGTGTGAGACACTGTGGCTTGTAAACCTCTCCAAGGTCTCTGTTTAAACATTAGATTACCAGGTGTTGGGCAAAGCTGAAAACTTGACTTGTCAGACACTTCCTTACACCATTCCTCTACGGTCCAATCCGCATGGTCTTTTGCAAACGACAGCCTGGCCCTTCTTTGCTTCTCATTGATGAAGTGATTTTTTCTAGCTTTCCATGACTTCAGCCTAGCCCCTAGGAGCCGGTTTCGAACCGTCCGCACTTCACCCCAGCTGCTTATTCTATTATTTTTGTCGCTTGATGTCATCCTATGGTTATTGAGTGACATTTGAATGAGTTGACAGGCATCTTGGTCAGCAGACAGTCATTTTCGCCCTTGCCAGTCTCTAGTTATGTTGTCTCTAATGTCTGTTGCTTGACCTTGTTCTTAACTGCCTTCCTTGACCTTTTCAGGATGGAAGCAACCTGATGCCCACTGCATCCCTCTGCCAGTAAAGCCTGAATTGAACACCAATTGAATCCTAACACCACTCTTTTCTTTTCAACTCGTGTCATGCTGAATAGTTATTCTTTTATTAGAATTATCTTAGAGATACTACTTGCACTCTTTGTGCCATCCAACAGATCCTATTGCAAGAGGATAGTGATGAGAACAGCAGTGGCTATTATACTTTTCCTCAATAAATTTGATTGGGTTCAGGTAATCACCTAATAATTAATACCTCATTAAATAAAATGAGGTGTGCTTGTGTTGGAGTTTTTGGCTGCCATACATGTAGAGATGCTAATTTATGAAAAATTAGGAGCGGTCCCTTAATTTTTTCCAGAGGTGAATATTACCAACTCTCCAAGGGTTTGCAAACATTTGAGCACAACTGTATACTGCTCAACCTTAATTTTTTGCATTCCCTTTTGCTCAATTTCAACAAGAGTGCCAATACTTCTTGAGCAGACTGTATGTTCAGCACATAAATACCTGGATGAACCAACATTTTCTACAATTAAACCAAGATAATTATTGTGTTTGGCAACAAAAATAAAAGAACAATTGTTAGAAAATATTTGGATTCTTAAAACCAAGGATCAAGTCCGTAATCTTGGTGTTCTGATAGACTCGGACCTCACATTTAACAGTCATATCAAATCGGTCACCAAAACAGCATTCTACCATCTGAAAAATATATCCAGAATCAAAAGCCTGGGACAAGTTCTGGTGCTATCAGAGGAATAACCTCTGTGTAAACTGTTTCTGATTTTATTGCATTATTTCTATTTTCACTGTAAAGCACATTGAATTGCTTCTATGTATGAATTGTGCTATATGAATAAACTTGCTTGCTTGCTTGCTTTAGTAGAGGCAGAGCTGGAGGCTCATGGGAAAGCATCATCAATCTCCTTGGCAGAAGTCACTGAGGTAGTTAAACAGCTACACAGTGGCAAAGCTCTGGGGATGATGAGATTCGTCCATAAATGTTGAAAGCTTTGGATGCGGAGGGGATGTCTTGGATGACAGGCCTTTTCAAAATTGTGTGGGAGTTGGGGGCAGTGCCTAAGGAGTGGCGGACTGGGATGGTGGTTCCCCGGTTCAAAAAGGGAGACCAGAGGGTGTGTGCCACTTATAGGGGTATCATACTACTCAGCCTCCCTGAGAAAGTCTACTCAAAGGTGTTGGAAAGGAGGGTTCGGCAGATAGTCGAACCTCGGATTTAAAAGGAACAATGCGGATTCCGTCCTGGTCGTGGAACAACCGACCAGGATCCTGGAGGGGGCTTGGGAATATGCCTACATGTGCTTTGTGGATCTGGAGAAGGTGTATGACTGGGTCCACCGGGAGATACTGTGGGAGGTGCTGCGGGAGTATGGGGTGAGGAGGTCACTTCTTAGGGCTATCCAATCCCTGTATGTCCAAACTGAGGGCTGTGTTTGGGTTCTCGGTAGTAAGTCGGACCCGTTCCAGGTGGGGTTGGCCTCTGTCAGGGCTGCGCTTTGTCACCAATCCTGTTTGTAATGTTTATGGACAGGATATTGAGGCGCAGTCGGGGTGGGGAGGGTTTACAGTTCGGTGGGCTGGGGATATCATTGCTGCTTTTTGCAGATGATGTGGTCCTAATGGCATCATCGGTCTGTGACCTCCAGCACTCACTGGACCGGTTCGCAGCTGAGTGCGAAGCGGTTAGGATGAGGATTAGCACCTTTAAATCTGAGCAGGAAACCGATGGAGTGCCTCCTCCGGGTAGGGAATAAGGTTTTATTCCAAGTAATGGAGTTCAAGTATCTCAGGGTCTTATTTGCAAGTGAGGGGAAAAGGGAGCGGGAGATTGGCCGGAGAATCGGAGCAGCGGGGGCGGCATTGCATTCGCTTTACCACACCATTGTGACAAAAAGAGAAATGAGCCGCAAGGCAAAGCTGTCGATATACCGGTCAATTTTTGTTCCTACCCTCACCTTATGGTCATGGAGGCTGTTTGTACCCGAGATCTAGCACCGAAAGAACTAGATCTCGGGTAAAAGCGGCTGAAATTAGTTTTCTCAGAAGGGTAGCTGGCGTCTCCCCTAGAGATAAGGTGAGATGCTCTGTCATCCGTGAGGAACTCAGAGTAGAGCCGCTGCTTCTTTGCATTGAAAGCCAGTTAAGGGGGTTCGGGATTCTGGTAAGGATACCCCCAGGATGTCTCCCTAGGGAGGTGTTCCAGGCACATCCAGCTGGGAGGAGACCTCGGCCTAGGACTAGGTGGAGAGATTATATTTCGACACTAGCCTGGGAACGCCTCGGGATCCCCCAGACAGAGCTGGCAAATGTGGCTCATGTAAGGGAAGTTTGAGGTCCCCTGCTGGAGCTGCTGCCCCCCGACCCGACAACGGTTAAGCAGATGAAGATGAGATGAGACTGATAGATTGTGCTCGGTTCACGATTTGATTGACATCTACATCACTTTGACTGAATTCCCAAGAGGACAAGGATACTAGAAGTTTAATTAAAGCTTTTTAAAGGATGAATCATTTGTGACCAGTACAAGAGAATTTATTACAAAAATGTTTGGGACAATATTGACTCAGTAGATCCTCATGTGCTATGGGATGCATTCAAATGCACATTTAGAGGCCACTAAATATTATATTTTGCAACAAATATGAAAAAATACCGGTCAAGGAAAATAAACTAAAGACAGAGAGAAAATTGAATAGTTTAGTTAGATTGTAGTCGAAACGATAAAAAAATAAAAATGAATAAAACAAAAAGAAATTGAGTTTATAATTACATCCAACTGTATGTTAAACGGTAATAATATATATGTTTTTATTGTCACATCCCCGCCTCCGTGATCCCCGCAGAGGCAGGGCCTAACCTCCCTGGGCTGAGATCGCCACACTCCCGCACCTGTCCATAATCAGCGATCACACACCTGATTCCACATGCCTCATTACTGATAGTATTTGTGAGGAACTCTGACAACTTGTACCTGCCGGATCAATGATCTATAGTTTTCTTGCTTCCTGCTTTCATGCCTGTGTGTAAATGAACCCAGAGAAGCTAACCACAACACTAGAATTAGGGCTAACCAAAATACAAGAAATAGCCCTATAACCACTGATGGGATGAGAGAAAGAAGAAGCGTGGCAAACTATAAACCTAATGCTACCTTGATTGGGGATGACATAACCAAGCATATCAGATTAGACTGAAAGACTGAAATCCTAACCATGGCTGACGCATCAGCCAACGGAAATGTTGCCAGTTATACTCTCTACAAATCCAAGCAACATGAAGATTATTATCCACACTGGGTCTTTTGACATTCTACAAAGGAAAACGTGCTCTGAGAACCTGAAAAGGGTGAAAATCTCTTTTCCTGTGTTGATTAGAAATAGAAGGAATCATGTCCATGCAACTTTTAAAGTAAACTTGTCTAATCTGTTAACTGTAACATGACAACCTTCGAGCCCAGAAACCCCTATTATATCTATTAAGCTGGCTTTACTCAATATCAGATTTCTTGCCAACAAATCATTCTTGGCAAATTACATTATAAGATCCTGCAACCTAGATTTTATGTTTCTCACTGAAACGTGGCTAACTGAAGATTGTAGTGCTACTATTCTTAAATATTCTTCAGTTTATGGAAGCCATAGGTATCTCTCCAACATTAAGTGCTGAGTCAGTTGATGTACTCCTTGATAATTTCAAAGTCAAAATATTGAATGTCATGGATCGTGTTGCACCGGTAAAGGTAAAGAAAACTATGAGCAAACAGAAAACACCATGGTAATTGCCCTGATATCAAATCAGTCACCAAAACATCATTCTACCATCTGAAAAATATATCCAGAATAAAAAGCCTGGTGTCCCAAAAAAAAACAAGAGAATCTCATCCATGCTTTTATCTCTAGTAGGGTTGACTACTGTAATGGCCTCTTGACTGGTCTACCCAAAAAGACTGTAAAACAGCTGCAGCTCATTCAGAATGCAGCTGCTAGAATGTTAACCAGGACCAAGAGGACAGAGCACATCACTCTTTCTTAAATCTTTGCATTGGCTTCCGGACAGTTACAGAATAGACTTTACAGTGGTGCTTCTAGTTTATAAATCTCAGAATGGTTTAGGACCCAAATACATTTCTGATATGTTTGAAGAATATAAACAAAGCATCTATGAACTCAGGTCAGCTAGTAGAGCCCATAGTCCAAACTAAACATGGAGAAGCTGCGTTTAGCATTTATGCTGTACACAACTGGAATAAACTACCAGAAGATCTTAGACATTCACCAAACGTATCAATTTTTAAATCCAGGATAAAAACACTACTCTTTTCACGTGCCTATGACTGACCTCTTAAACTTACCCCTTTCCTTCCATTATGTCTTTCCTTCCTCCTACAATGCGGCCTCGTCTTTGCGCAACAGCCACGGACCTACGCCACTGACAGGGCCAAAATCGTATACCTGGTCGGATTGCTTGGCGGACACGTCTTGGAATGTGCCTTATCCTTGTGGGAACGACAGGATCCGGCGACCCGATCCTACAGTTTTTTCACGGACGGAATGCGCAGACTGTTTGACAATCCGGTCTGAGAAAAGGATGCCTCTGCCTGTATGTCTGCTCTGCGCCAGGGGAGGCGCAGCGTGGCCGAATACACCATTGAGTTCCGCACCCTGGCAGCTGAGAGTGGGTGGAATGGAGAGGCATTGCAGGCAGCATCCACTAACGGCCTCAATGAACACTTAAAAGACGAGCTGGTGTCCTACCCCGAACCAGATAGCCTGGACAGTCTCATTGCCCTAACCATAAGGATGGACAACCGAGCTCGGGAGCTATAGGGAAAGACAGCAAGGTACATTCCCGCCACCACAGGCGCCCAGACCATCTGAATCCGGAGGCAGGTCCCTTTCTTGCCTCGACTACACCCTGAGGTGTGGATAGCAGTTCAAAGTCACCCAATCCTGAGCCGATGCAACTGGGCTGTTTCAGGCTGGACGGGGCAGAGCGCAATAGCTGCCTTTACTGTGGACGCCCAAGGCATTACATTGCCACCTGTCCCCAAAAGTCGGCAAACCAGCAGGCTCGCTAGTCACCGGGAGACAATTAACAAGCCCAACCACAGAAATCTCCTGTTTAGTGGGAGAACTTGCACAATTGGTGGCTGACTAAATACTTTTTTTCCCCACGGTATGTAGAATCATAAATAACATTCTTTCCAACTGTTTTACATGACAAAATTAACAGTTTGTGATATCCAGGGATTAAAAACAGTAGTTTCCATGTATTTGGATGTTTTGTCATATCGTCAAATACAGAATCACTACCCTGCCACATTAAAGATACATACATTTTTTCTAAACTATATTAAAACCGAACTATGAAAAGGGCACCATATTATGCGGTGGATACTCCTTTTAAACTTCCATCCCTTTACACTTCACAGACACAGTAACATGAACAAAATGGATCATGGAGGGAAGCGTTCTGGGGCGCAGAACAGAAAAAGTAAAAGGGAAAATGAAAAACTTTGTAATAAAATTATCGCTGCAATGTCCAAGTGGATAAACAGAAAGTGGTCAACTTAATCCATAATGCCTCCCCAACAACACAAACTAGTTATTGGGCATTTCACTTCATCCTCTGGTAATGCAGACGAGGACGTTATGTCTTGCAGCTCACAATCAAAACACGATATCAAAAACCATTGGATGGGGATGTAATCACTTCTTCACAGTGCACAGTTGTGCTCATAAATTTGCATACTCTGGCAAAAATTGCTAATCTTTGGCATTGGTTTTGAAAATTAGACAAAAAAGTATTTTATTTAAGGATAGTGATCATATGAAGCCATTCACTATCACATAGTTGTTTGACTCCTTTAAAAAAATTATAACAGAAGTCACCCAAATGGCCCTTATCAAAAGTTGACATTCTCTTGAATGTTTGGCCTTGTTACAGACACACAAGTTGACACACGCAGGTGAAAATGCCAATTTAAATTGAATTTCCCACACCTGTGGCTTTTTAAATTGCAATTAGTGTCTGTGTATAAATAGTCAATAATTTTGTTAACTCTCATGGGTATGCACTGAGCAGGCTAGATACAGAGCCATGGGGAGCAAAAAAGAATGCTCAAAAGACCTGGGTAACAAGGTAATGGAACATTATAAAGATGGAAAATGATATTAAAAGCCTTGCAAATGCCAGTCAGTTTAATCACGTATTAAAACCCTCCAGTTCCGGGGAAATTTCGGCCAAATTTCACTACTTGGACATTTTGGGTCCTAGATTTATTTCTGTAACAGATATAATTCATAATGATGTAGCCTAGTGAACACATCCCCCTTGGTTACAATAAAAACACATAAAAACAGATTTCTGGGACACTAATTAGAAAACTCATCTGTTGGAACGGCAAAAAAAGTTTTACGAAAACATTTCTGCAATACAGTATAAGTTTTGTTTTAATGTTATTTTCTGTTATTGTCATATTACATTGCTTTAGGCTGAACAAATGAATAAAATAAATAATAGTAGGTCGGAAATGTAGGCACACCCCCAAAAAGTTGGTTCTTCTACCTAGAAATAAAACATTATAAAACAAATGACCATTTAGCATAAAAAGCTATGTACTTTTTATCTGGATGGTTCACAGGTCTGAGCTGGATGGCCATTACGCATTGCCTGGTAGACTGTGTCCCGGCATAGAATCATCTTCATAATACTCGTGTAGTCTAAAGCATTTTGAATGAAGGCAAAGAGCAATCTTTCATAAACGGAACAAAAACTACCAATCGCCATTATTGATTAGTGATCAGTGCCATGTTTATCGTTGTTTATCGTGACAAAGAAAATGTGTAAATCATTTATATCATTTCTGTAATACTAATGAGGTGATAGTACATAGGACCCTACAAATCAATAAATAACTAACTTCTAACCAGGATGGGTCGCCTGTCTGATGTGGAGTGTTTGGGGTTGCCTGGTTCAAAGCGTTCCTGGACAGAATAACTTTTCCTCGGCCCCTTGAATATGTTCACATATGTTCGAAAACGGTTTGAATGAAAACAAAGAGCTACCTTACATAAACGAAACCGACGTTGGTAATCACCATATTGAAATGAACTCAATTGGCACCAACATTTTGTTTCAGGTTAGTATGGGAATGACCCCTATGACGTCCAATCATTCCTAGGTTTATTCCAAATCTACCACGTGGACTGCATTGGCCAAAGGAGTAAAAACTATTTTGCATTCCCTTCGTTTGAATGCCAGGATCTAAGCAAAAGTCAGTTGTAAGTTTCTATTGATTACTTTTCTGGATAATTATAGAAATGTAGCCTACACTATGCGCTTCAATTTGCGAGCATTTTGTGGAGTCTGTTTGGCTGGTTTAGACTACAAACAACATTAGGACTAGCCTAGTAACAGCGATTTGTTATTCAACTGCGATGAAACAACGGAAAACTTGGAATATCCAATGCATAATGGCGACCGGTTTAGTCCAAATCTACCATGCGGACTGCATTGGCCAAAGGAATAAAAACTAGTTTGCATTCCCTTCGTATGAATCCCAGGATCTAAGCAAATTGTCAGGGGTGCAGGTTGGAACCCACACACGGATAGGAAGGACGAGGGGAGTAGCAGACAGAGTAATTATGGTCGGGCAGAAGGTCGGTGCACGGCAGAGGTACCGAAATGTAGCGGGCAGAGGGTCGGTACACGAGCTGGCGGCATAGATACAAGCAGGTAGCGGGCAGAAGTGGTGGACTCGGACGAACAGAAAGTAAGTTTGAGAGAAGCCAAAAAGCGCATGCGAATGTAGACGAATGATCCGGCAGGAAGAGAATCAGGCAATTAGAATCAGGTGTGTGATCGTTGATTGGGAACAGGTGTGGGAGTGGATTATGGTGAAGATGTGCAGCGATCTCAGCCCAGGGAGGTGAGGCCCTGCCTCCACGGAATCACGGAGGCGGGGACATGACACAAATATAAGCTGTATGTTTTTATCGATTACTTTTCTGGATAATAATAGAAATGTAACCTACGCTATGCGCTTCGGTTGGCGAGTGTTTTGTGAAGTCGGTTTGGCTGGTTCGGAATACAACCTACATACGGATCGCTTTGTTGGTGTCTGGATATTATGTAAGTACGATACTAGTTATTACAGTCTATTTTAGGTTATTTATAGATATGTACAGCTGTGTGATCAGTCAGAGGTGGCCAGTTGGTTACACTGTGCTATTTCCCTCAGGCAGGCTGTTATCCCCATCAAACACATTCTATGTACTAATAGCTTGGTTAGAATATCTAGATAAGTGCAAAAGTCAGCCGTAAGATTCTAGTAATAAAGTTTTGTGGAAATGCGCGCTATGCCTGCAGTCAGGTTTGGTGCGCCTCTCCCCTGGCCTCTCCAGCGGTGATTCAATCAGAGCAGTCAGGTATGGTATGCCTCCTGGCCTCTCCAGCGGTGATTCAATCAGAGCAGTCAGGTATGGTATGCCTCCTGGCCTCTCCAGCGGTGATTCAATCAGAGCAGTCAGGTATGGTATGCCTCCTGGCCTCTCCAGCGGTGATTCAATCAGAGCAGAAACGGAACGCTTCACAAAGATGTCCAGACATAATATTTAAAATAATCTACGATTTTATGGTCTATAGTATTTTTCAAATATGTATGCTAATTTATGCTAATTAGCTAAATCTGTGTAAACGAGGATTGAGATTTGGAAGTGTTAACTTAAGAAGTGGAAAAACTGGGTACCCATTGACAAGCCAAGAAACAGTAGACAAAGAGAAATTTCTGCTAAAACGGCTAGACGAATTGTCTGAAGAATATGCCCAACAACATGCCACAAAGCTTCTGGCGCACTGTAAATTGGAGTGACAAGACCAAAATAGAGCTTTATGGTCACAACCAAAAGAGCTATATTTGGAGAGGGGTCAACGAGGCCTATAGTGAACAGAATACCATCCCCATTGTGAAGTAAGGTGGTGGCTCACTGATGTTTTAGGGTTGTGTGTGGTCTAAAGGTACAGAGAATCTTGCGAAAATTAATGAAAAGATTAATGCAGCATTTTATCAGGAAATACTGGAAGACAATTTCTGCATGAAAGCTGCCCATTGGAGGCTCTTGGACTTTCCAGTACAACAATGAACCTAAGAACAAGGCCAAATTGACCCTCCCCTGGTCACAGCAGAAACATTTTAAGGTTCTGAAGTGGCCATCACAGTCTCCTGATGATGATACTTAATATCATTGAACTGCTCTGGGGAGATCTCAAGATGACCATAGACTGGATGACCTGGGGGCATTTGGCCAAGACCAATGGGCAGATATACCATTGGCAAGAATTGGGGGCCTAATTTACAACTATCACAAAACACTGCATGCTGTTAAAGATGCTACTGGGGGCAATACACGGTATTTAGAACGGTTTTATCGAGTATTCCTCCAGATGCTTGAACAATACAAACAGAACATTGTTGAAGTAGAAATGGTTATGATGAATTACTTACTGTTTAAACGGGGAAGAGTCAGGGAAAATTGGCCTGTACACAGCACGCCGTACAACTGGGATGTTGATTCTGACTACAGGTTGCATGGAAAAAGGATAGGTGCATTTTTTCCAAGACTGATGATCTGGGTGAAAATGTCTGATTGTAAACAGAAACAATGTGAGAAAGTCTCAAACTATAGGAACAGACACGAGAAAGAGTTTGAGATTCACTGCGGCATGGGGCATGAACCTGACGGTCACAACAGTGTAAGATGCAGCTGGTTGTATGTTAAGAAATTCTGTATGGCCCTGGACGAGGGTTGCATGGAAACTGTCTGGTCGTATATAAAGCATGCAGCAAGAGTCTACGAAAGTTATTTTGGCCCACTAATTTAACGCAAACACTTAGCATACAATCATTCAGAGAAGATTAGCAGATCAAGCACAAACTGTCTCTTATGATTGATGGCAAGAAAGTTAAATTTTTTGTTGATTCTGGAGCGGGGTATTCCTTCATTAGAGGCCAGGAGAACCATCATTACTCTAGGAGCTAGTGGAGGACAGACCAATGAGCTATTTACAACCCCCTGTCGGTATTAGATGATGAGGGCTGGCGCCACCCGAAACACTTGTTTTTGTTATCAGATTGTTGTCCTGTAAAATTGTAGATGTGGATTATCTGCATTGTTAGGCGAATATGTCAACTTTCTGGAGGGGTCCTGTGCAGTGTCTGTGCCAAGTACTAGAGACGTGTCTAATTTTTTCAAAGTGGTGGGTTCGGAAACCCATGTCTCCCTTGCTAAACCAGTGTTTAGGGGGTGAGGGAGCTTGGGTGCCTGAGTGAGGATATTTAAGGAACTTTCGTGCTGGAAGTGGGGGTGGACTTTTCCATCACTGCACATGCTTATAAGAAAAGGTATGGATGTACTGCGCTAGGTAGAAGGGAGGTGTATTTACAGTCTGTGTGGTTCAAGTGGCTGTGACAGACCCTAGGTTAGCTGATGTTCCATCATCCCTATGGTCACAACATAAGTATAATGTTGGGTTAATGAATATTGCACAACCGCTTGTTATTACACCCAGAGGACCTCAGGGGAACATGCCAAACTCAATATCTGTTAAAACCAGAGGCAGTTGAAGATATTACATCTGTGTTTAAGACATTGTTAGAGAAATATATTATTGTTCCACGTTCAAATAGTCCCTGTCTGTCTTCCATTTTCCCGGTGAAAAAAGCCAAGGTCGAGGGTCAACACACGGCGAGGCAATTCGTGCAGGATCAAAAAAACAGTTTGTGGCCAAATGAGGCCAAATTGCTCGCACGGCTGTAACTCCCGATCCTTGTGCTATTTTGACCCAGGTACCGGGCAATAGTCAGTGTTTTTTAGTCGTTGATTGGCCAATGCGTTTTTTAGTATTCCTATGCACAACGATTCACAGTATTGGTTTGCATTTGAATTTTCTGGTCATATGTACACATGGACACGGTTACCTCATAGTTATTGTGAATCCCTGTGCATCAGCACTGAGAGATTATTTGAAAGTTTCCAATTTGAACATGGCAGCATCCTTGTCCAATTCGTTGATCGACTCTCATGTTCCACTGACAAAGTGTCATGTGACACTGTGTTACACTTACGATTTCTGGCCTTGCAAGGTCACAAGGCCAGTCTGACAAAATTGCAGTTTGTTCAAAGGGATGTGATATTTTTAGGTCATAGAATTACCCCTGAAGGCAGAAGCCTCAGTGCGGACTGGATTGAAGCAAATACCACCATTCCAAAACCTCTTACTAAGACTCAATTGCTTTCATTTTTGGGTATGTCTATTTTCTGTAGACAGTGGTTTCCTGAATATGCTTGCTTGGTACAACCTTCACAGGACATGGTTGATGGCCAGAAACTTGCCTTGAATGATATAGCATTCTGGACCGCAGAGGGAGTTGAAGCTTTATCCCATCGGAAGCAGGCCTTCGCTTCTACTCCCACTCTTGGCCTACCAGACCCGAAAAATAAGTTAATCCAAGCTGTGTGTGAAAAGGATTGACATTTCTTGTGTGTTGATTTAGAAACATGGTGACAGCTTAAGACCGATTGCTTATTTTTCCTCTAAGATAGATGCTGTAGCATAAGGGCTCCCCTACTGTCTGAAGGCTGTGGCAGCAGCAGCAGCAGCGGCTGTTTTGTGGTCACAGCCTCCAGTGTGTTTATCAGCCACTCGAGTTGCGAGTTCCTCATTTTGTCTATTCCATCCTGTTAGGACACGAAACTAGTCATTTATCAGCAGCCAGGTTTATACATTGTCATAATATCTTACTATCAATGCCACATGTTACTATAGTGAATTCTCCGGTTTTGAATCCTGCAACATTCCTCTCTACAGAGGAAGATAGTGAGCCACATGATTGTCTCTCTGCCATTAATCAACAGTACATGCCTCACTCTGATCTGTCTGACAATCCCCTAATGAATAGTGAGTTTATATTTTATGTTGATGGGTTCGCCAGTAAGAAGCTGTCCTCAGTAGGGAACAATGTGGGCTATGCTATTATTTCTGATTATGATGTCATTGAAGGCCATAGACTCCCTCAACATCTTTCTGCTCAGGCAGCTGAACTATTTGCACACATGATGGCCTGTATTCTTGGTGAAGGGAAAAGGGTTGCCTGGTTGTCCTAACAAGTCAGTATTAGGTATGTAAAGGAACAGTGAGTTTCTGACACTTCACTAATTCAAAATTAACACCACAAAAGTGTCTTCCACTGTGTTGGGACCATGTGACCTTTCCAGTCAACTGTCCCGTGGTGCTCTGACCTGTAATATGCGGAGTCCTTCGGGTGGATTCTGGTGGATTCTCCTCAAATCTCGCTGTTGATGATTGATCTAGAAATCGAGTGTGAAACCAAGTGATCTGACCCTGGCATCGTTCTGCCATCTGAGTAGTCAGGAAGATTTGGAACTGATTCGACCAGTGTTGTTGTAGAAATCCTTTGAGAGAAAGTAGGCTTGAGAAACTCAACAGAACACAGAGGTACTAATTAACTCTTGAGCACAGGTGTATAGGTAGAACACACGTCCTGTCTATTCCTCCTGCTAGGAGTTGCCCATGTAACTGTCACAGGCTTGAGGGATAGGACCATTGACCATATGTTGGAACAACCCATACAAGGGTCATTTAGGCCTTTCT
>JACXGJ010006685.1:0-33393 GCA_016801105.1 Esox niger
AGAGACAGAGCCCCTCCCCATAGACAGAGCCCCCCCCAGAGACAGAGCGCCCCCCCAGAGACAGAGCGCCCCCCCAGAGACAGAGCGCCCACCCAGGGACAGAGTGCCCCCCCCAGAGACAGAGAGACCACCCGAGACAGAGAGACCCCCAGAGACAGAAACCTCCATTGCCACTTTTCTCCGACAGTTGTCCCATTGTGCTCCTCGGGCGGCGGCCTGATCAAAGACCTTATGCTTTCAATGGACCACAGCCAAGAGCAACCAGACCGGTTCTGATAGGCACAAAAACCCAAGAGGGAAGCTAAATCTTCAAAGCAGCTTAGTGTTGTCTGTCTGCTTTTAGTTACCAGTCCAACTCATACAGGCCATTCCTCAGATACAGGTCTGCCATCTTACCAAGGGAAATAATAATGCATAATGCCTAACCGCAGGTTAAGCAAAAACTGTTACATCAGATTAACACAAAATTATTTGGTTAGCCGCAACTGAGAAGTACCAGGAAACCAAAGCAAAAGGAAGCAACAACAATTAAGTCACTTGACATACAGTATTACACTGACTAATGCTAAATCCAAATCTGCACAAATGAGCATCAATAGGCCATATTTCTCTGGCCATCTCTTCTGAGAAACAGGGACAGCGCACCACACAGTCCTGCATCCTGGTAAGTCGTCTGGACAGAGAGTTGACTAATAGTATAGCCGTCAGGTTGACACTGTAAATGAGGAACTGATCAGAGGGAATATTCATGGTTCCACAGTGCCTGGCTTTAATACACCAGGGGGTCTAGCCCGGGCCAGAGAA
This sequence comes from Esox niger, assembly GCA_016801105.1. Classification (NCBI taxonomy): domain Eukaryota; kingdom Metazoa; phylum Chordata; class Actinopteri; order Esociformes; family Esocidae; genus Esox; species Esox niger. Next base: position 805 of record JACXGJ010006685.1, read on the forward strand.
TACTGTAATTTACTGAGTGTTGACGGCCACTGACCCCGCAGAACTGACCTCGCATAACTCTACTGTGAGGGAGTGGTCAGCACCAGGACAGCCCACTGCACAGCAACGTCAGGTAGTCAGAGTGGTAACTACAACCGGCAGCCGACATGGTAGAAGGAGGAGTGCAGAAGACTGGCCACCTACTAGAAGGAGGTGCCAGCAGTGCTGAGAAGAACAAAGTGCTCCGCAATCCCACTGGACACAAGGCATTATATGTCAAGGCAGAATTGTGTATGTAGGTAGTATGTGGTCAATGGCCCCTGTTGGGCCCCGGGAGAGGCAGGTCACTGGCTCCTGGTGGGCCCCGGGAGAGGCAGGTCACTGGCCCCTGGGGGGCCCTGGAAGAGGCAGGTCACTGGCTCCTGGGGGGCCCCGGAAGAGGCAGGTCACTGGCTCCTGGGGGGCCCCGGGAGAGGCAGGTCATTGGCCCATGGTGTGCCTGGGGAGAGGCAGGTCATTGGCCCATGGTGTGCCTGGGGAGAGGCAGGTCATTGGCCCATGGTGTGCCTGGGGAGAGGCAGGTCATTGGCCCCTGATGTGCCTGGGGAGAGGCAGGTCATTGGCCCCTGGTGTGCCTGGGGAGAGGCAGGTCACTGGCCACTCGTGGGCCCCGGGAGAGGCAGGTCATTGGCCCCTGGTGTGCCCCGGGGAGAGGCAGGTCACTGGCCCCTGGTGTGCCTCGGGAGAGGCAGGTCACTGGCCCCTTGTGGGCCCCGGGAGAGGCAGGTCATTGGCCCCTTGTGGGCCCCGGGGAGAGGCAGGTCACTGGCCCCTTGTGTGCCCGGGGAGAGGCGGGGGGACATCTGCAGAGCTGTGGCATTTCAGCACCAGGCTCGGCTTTAATCCACTGTGATACATGTCTGTTCGATGTTTACGGTCAACTGGACACAGTCACGATTGGCTTGGTTCGGAGAACGGAAATGGAGTGGAAAAGATTGCTGCTGGGATATAAGGTGTAAGAGCTCTCACCAGAAGGAAAGAAATGTGTCTCCCACTGCTCACTCAAGATAATTAAATGTTATATTTTAATTTCAGAAATATTACACATGGTATCAGCACTAATAGTGGAATACGTGTGTTTCGTGGTATTGTTATTTGCCTTTGTGATATTATAGGCTGAGACATTTGCCTATCAACTTCTGACATTTATTTTCTAGCATTGCCGTCAGAAAGGAAATGTCATTTTGACTCGGTGGCTAGGCCAAGCACCCAAGAGCCTACAGTTTCGCTATGACACAGCTAACTGAGATTTCATGGAAATATTTCAAATGCATTATATTATCGACACAAAACAATCCCCTAAGCTTTTAACAGTAGTAGGGTGAGGGGATTTGAACAAAGCATAATTTGTCATGGACAAAATCCCATGTGTTCCGTAGCACCTTTCAAGCTGGGGTGATGTGAAATATCAAACTGACTTTACATGCACATTGTGTCGAGAATGTAAAAACTACAACATTAAAAGTAGTTTTATTGAGATGAAAAGGATAGTACAATTACTGTGGTGCACATTCACCTGAATTTCACAAAAATGAAACATGCCAGTATATTGGGATGTGGATTTTAGGTAGTATGGCCAAGCTCTAGGCCGGCAAATATAACACCGAACATCACCACAAACTCTCTATCCACATCATCACCATCATCCCAGACAGACGACAGGTGTCTGGAATGTCTTCTATTTGGGTGACAGTGGTGGAAATGGGAAACTATTCTGCTTCGCTGGGATTCCACAAACCAAAATATGTCAAGGGGGAATGGTTTCACTTTGACGTCCCTGGCAGTGGTACCCAGGGTGATCAATGATCTCCCACATCTCGTCTGCCAGTTTGGTTCATTGGCTGGCACAGTCGTGTCGCCTATGGATGACTGAATGGTACAGCCTGACCAATCAGGCTGAACTTAGAAAACCGACTGATCCTGGAATAACATAGATGTGCGCCTTATCTAAACTAGGTCTGCCCAGAACAAAGCAAACCTGGCTGGGGAGGAAGCGCAACTCAAAGGCATAAATCATGTCTGATCGCAAAGATTGCTCAGAAAGCTGCAAACAACATTTTCACAGAGGATTCCTACTGGGAAAACGTGAAAATGCTAGACGATCAATGTTGCCATATCCCTACCAATGACAATCATATATGAAACAGGTCTTCTTCAGCCACTTTTAAATGAATAGAATGGAGAGAAGGGGGAGATGAGAGAAGAGAAAAGAGAGGAGAGTAGGCTCAGGTGTTGTAATCGGCAGGAGATAGAGTAACCATATCTCAGAAAATTCTCTGACTCCAATTGCTATCTATGAAAGCAGGGGCACAATGACATCAACTTATTACACCTATATGTGGACTGGGGAGAGACTTCCTGACTACCTTGTTCCGTTCAGTTCCATATTGAGAAGACACAATGAGACTAGTCTCGTAGATAAAGCCTTTTCAGTCACCAGGAACCAAACAATGGGGATGCAGCATGCTCAGCACTGGTGATGTTTTGCACTTATTTTCAGAGGAATATTCTGTTAGATATGTTGGATTTTTGTGCAGGTTAAAAAGGTAGAAGCTGTAGGCTGGAATGATGATTTGGCAATCTATTGAAACAACGACAATCTCCAAAGAATCATTATCCCTTCTGGTTGTGTAATGGCTCCAAAGACCTAACATTTACACAGACAAAATTATTTCTCCTCCGAGTGGACGGCATGTACTGGCATTTCAGTGAAGAATGACAAAGCTATCCAATTTCAACCATAATGTGATTTAAAAAATTAGGGTTGTGGACATTCCCTACCTGTGCACTGAGGCAGTATAACCACATTTCTCCATTCAGACCTGTTCTTAATACAATCTCAGCATCTAGACAGAGGGAGAATTCTTCCTGGTTTGGATCTGTTCATAAGGGTCTGACCATAGGAGAAACTATCCTCCGATCTGGTCATAATGGAACTATTAGATCAAATAACTGGTGTACTATATGTCAAAGATGTGGGCACACTGTAATGGCTTCAAATTCCTAAACTGCCACTTCTATTTGATGCCTATACTGGGAGAGATTTGACTCATTCCAATTAATACATTTCTGAAAAGAAACAACTTGAGAGGTATGTCGATTGCAATGATTCCAAATGTTTATTAATCACAGGATTGTCACACATCTCCAATGGTTGGTAAGTGAATGCATTGTTTGTTTTCAGAGAATTTTAAAACAGATTCCAAGACGATATTGATGGAAATGTCAACACAGAAACGGTAGAAAAATAATCTGGCAAAACCGTAAATGGAAACAATAAGATATGAACTTAACTACGGTCAACACTGTTGCGTTGCTATGCATCTGAAACAGACGATTTCTTATATAAATAAATGAAACCTGCCGCAGTAGATTAACAACGTACATACGTCAAAACAAATATAACAATGACCAGCAGATGGCACAATACCAAATTAAAGGACCTGTAAACCTGAACAATTTTGACCAAATGTTAGGCCTCTGCATACTTTTCAGTTGACACTATGGTTGACACAAAATCACATATACAAAAAAAAACAGCAATGAGATCCACATGCAGTGCAAAACGTAGTCCGACGTTAAGCAGTCTTTTACCCAGATCAGAGCTAGCAATACTAGCAAACACTGTACAACACCTGTTAGACAAAGACAAATACTGAACTAGCTTTTAAGATTAGTACAAAGTACATATATGTAGAAAGGTCATCAAACACAGAGAGCAACACCTCTAACAACTTGGGCCAATCTGGCAAAAAATGGCTGAACCAGATAGAGATCTGTGTACAGTTACTGCCTGGGGAAATATTGTCGATGCGCATACGCATCAGCATCCATGTTTGCCGTGGCTTTCCACCAACACGATCCATTACTTCCTGGGTTTTTAGTAAACATTGCTATATGTTCTATGCCAATGCATGACAACCCCTGTGTCAGTAAAACAGATGTCAACTGAATTAGCAGCCTGATGCACACGATCATTTGCATTTGGAGAATTCAATGAGCAAAATGTTTATTGGTAAGCAACACAGTCCTACGCATACAGGTGTATTTTTTATCCCATCTCCCAGAAATGTATTCCCTTCAGGCAATTTAAATGAATAGAAATGTATTCCCTTCAGGCAATTTAAATAAATAGAAATGTATTCCCTTCGGGCAATTTGAATGAATAGGAATGTAATTTCCTTATATGGAAAAAATAAGAACACAGCATCTCGTGAAATGTTTGGCCGCAATGTCAGACAACATATTTGGCGAAAATGAAACATGGCCTTTAAACAGAATAACTTCATACTAACCATAAAGCATGGAATTATAGTTTGGGGCTACTGTGCTCCCTCAGAGTCTGGCCAATTTGCCATAATTAAGTCCAGAATGTCCATATTTATCCAGAGAATTCTTGAGGAGTATGTGAGGCCATCAGTCAAAAGGCTGAAGCTAAATCGAACATTGGATCTTGCAACAGGAGAATGATCCAAAACACACATACAAAGCTACAACAGAATGGCTGAACATTTTTAAATGAAAGGTGTTGGAATTGCTGAGTCAATGCCCAGATCTCAATCATATCGAAAGGTTTTGGGGGGACTTGAAGTGGGACGTATGCAAGAAAGCCCTCAAACATACCAGTCAAAGCAGTCCTTTAAAGAACAGTGGACAAACGTTCTTCCCAGTTGATGTTAGAGACCAAGACTTTAACAAGAAATGGCTACAAAAAGCAATTTCAGCAAATTCTTCAGCAATGTGAAATTGCATTTCTGTTTATTTGTGATGAATAAATGATTGCAAAGTATATACTTTAAATGCGATTACTTAAATAAGGTTTATTGATCTGAGTAGATCTGTAATTAAGATGACATACCCATATTTAAAAATATACATCCCTCCATCCCTTTTCACATATATTAACTTCATCATTGCAGCTTCTTTTAGACAAACAGGGGAGAGTTTCAATATTAAGGAATCACAGTAAATGTCAGTGTTAAAAATCCTATCATGAAAAGCCAATTGAACGATGTTTAGCAAGGATGTTAAACAATGGAAACAAGCTGCATGCTACCAATAATTAGGTGCTCACATACTAGTCTTTAAGAACCCCAGAATGTATTGAGAACTGTATGTAATGTGAGTAAATGAGACCCTAGGAGGAGTGGGGGATCATTGGCCTGTTCAGAAGGCATTTCACATGGTCAGACTGCAGAACAAATCACATAGTTCCATGACCTAGTCATCATGGAACTATGTGATCCATAACCAGGGGAGGGGGGAAATAAATGAGTGAGCATGGATCATCACGGCGACCGATCGACTCTACATAATGAGCAAATATGTCTCATGGAAGCTCAGTTGCATCATCCCTTAGCTAAGTAAGCAAATCTTAAATGGCCAAACCAGGGATGTTTTTTTATGTACTCATGTAATTGCTGTGGAAGTCATTTTCATATCTAGACTTCACTGTCTTGATCATTGCAATCAAAATAAAATCTATTTACCCAAGTAAAATAACCATTTAGAAGGCGGTTCACAAGGTCAGAACGCACGAGAAGCACCCAATCTGGTCACTATGGATCTATGTGATCAATGACCTGGAGCAGTGAGAATAGAATAAGTGAGTGTGGATCACCATGGCGACTAATGTGTTCTACTAGGAAATAGGTTTTAATGAGCAAATAGGTTTTACTGAAACTCTTTTGAATCAAAGCTGACCAAGTGTCAGCTCAGCTTACACACGCATTTCTCAAATCGCACAAGAAGCAAACACCCGCTAGAACGTGCTAATAGGATAGCCTAGGACTAACCTCCAATTGGAAACAACAGCGTCTGTTCTTTCATGGATTAGATGCAAAAAAATTTACTATATCATTTATTGGTACCGATTGGTAAATTAAAGTGCCAACTGGCAATTTAAAGTAGCATTTTTCAATGGAATGCTGTAACCCGCACTTTATTGGCTTACAACCTCTTACAACTCAGGGCGTTTTATCAGTGAACAGACAGAACATTGCAGAAACAGGAGCAAGAGAAATAAGGGGGGAGAAACAAATGCATGTCCTGCAAATGTTTATCTCCATGTCTTCACCAAAAGTAGCCGAAAATGATGCTCCTTACGTTTTCATTTAAATAACACACATTTCCCCAGGCCTTTCAAAGTTTATAATTGGTCAGCAAGTTTGGCTCTAACATGAACATAATATATTATGTATGGTCCGATTTTTAATATATAAAGGAAAAAATGACTTATACTTACTTACGTTTTTTTCAAAACGTTAATGAACATGTTGACTATCCCACCTCTGGTTGTTATGTATAGAAAAATTCCACAACACGACTATGAGCCAGGGCAAAGGAGCTTTACAAAATGGGATGCTTGTCAGTGCTCTTGTAAACTTAGCAGGCAGGGTCTTTAGGCATCTGTTGCTGGCTTGGGCCTGACGGAAAAAACGCCAACACAGCGGACCAAAGCATCTCAAACAATGCTCAATTCACATTCTAATATTTCATTCACTTTCTGTCTGTATAGTAATATCTCACCAAGTCATATTCCAGCGTTGTGTAAATGTATTTGGCAAATAAAAGCGATTCTGATCATTCAACATGGCTTAATTACATTTGTATTCATCCAACTCTGCAACGGAATGCCAACAAATACACCAGTTATTCTACCTTCTGCTGAGAGTAGTAACAAAAGAAGCTCTCTGACTTACACAACTAGGGGTGTAATGATATCAGTCAACTCATAATCAGATATACATTAGATAAGAAACACCGGGAAGTGAGCTTTACATGTAAAAGAAAGACCAAATGACTGTGTACAACATCTCTATGTTCCTTCACCCATTCACATACAGTTCATAAAGTTACTAATTGTGACATCTGAAATCCCCATGACTTAGCCCTACTTGATTTCTCCCATTTAATTACCAACAAATTGGCAAATAAATTATGAATGGCTGCACTGCTGCTTGCATTTATTCCAGAAAGACTATTTTCTTTTGTATCATTTCACTTTTCATAGGAGATAAAACATTTCTTCTGACAATTGAGCGATGCCTCAACATTTGTATGTCCAAAAAAACATTCAATAATTGCCCCTTTATTGCCTAGCAATCGGTCGCTCGCTAACAGTGACAAGGAGAGAATCGTTTTTAGAGCGTGGGAATGAAATACGGGAAGAGATGTGTTTGTTCAAATTCAAATCATGGAAGCTTTACAGACAGCCAAGCTAGACAACTGACATCGGCCATTAAATGCGCACGGGGCTTTAGACTGCTTGTGATAGATGCATGCTGGCAGTTGACAATTATTTTTTCTTTCAGATCCCAGATGATAACCAAACATAATTTCAACATAAATGGATTAGTAAAATTCGGGCCCTATGATTTCCGAAATGCAGAAAACGCGGACGAAAGCGGAATTTGGTTATAAAAATGGAATCTATAAAACATAATATGGCAGAAATTTGGCTGAATTAAAAAATAAAATAAAAGTAGGCCTGATAATTGTAGTAACCTAAATTATTTCATAATAGGAATATTAGTGATGAAAAAACACACCTAGAGAAAAAATAATTTGTTTTCTATTGGGCTGTTTTGAGAGGTGGGTGGGGTCGATCTTGCGTGGGACCCTAACGTCACCTCAATACTTGGATGTCACAGAATTTTTTTTGCGGGCGAAGTCGTGAAAAAAACGCTGTAATGTTGTAGGACAGTGGTCCCCAACCAGGGGTACTAGGACCCCTGGGGGTACTTGTCCTCTCCACAGGGGGTACTTGAAAACCCCCATGACACCATAGGCTTACTAGTGAAATTAACATGAGGGGGTACATCAGGGGTACTCCAAGCAGAGCAAAATTCGGTCAGTGGTACAGTAAGTTGAAAAGGTTGGGAACCACTGCTGTAGGAGACACTTTCTGATGATAAAATGCATGTGAATCGTAAAGCACAAAATTCAGAACAATTAGTTAGGGATTTTCTTTTATGGAATTTGGAAATAAATACAACAAATTTCACAGGGCCCTAAATAATCTAATTGACAGGATATCCACACCTCAGGTTCATAATGAGAGTCTGAAACAAACTGCCAAGTGTAAATTCAAGCGTACCTGTTATGATTAGCATTCATGGTGTGCATTGGTAATTAAAGGAATCGTTCTGGAATCAATTCTATAATCTGATTCCTAAGTGAACTAGTTAAATCCGTCCCTCTTGGAGCCTGTGGTTGTGGTTTAATGCTGATCAGACCCGGCGCACAATTATTGGGAGTGGAGGAAAAAGCAAGCCCTACGGCTCTCCGGCTCTCCCTTTCATGATTTATTAAAGCCAGTCAGAACGACTTTCGTTTCGTGTGGAAGATGGGAAAGGGAGCAGAAAATACATAAACAAAAAAGGGGATTGTAGGTTTTCCCTTCCTCCCAGATCAGAGGCAGTACTACAAAGTACGTGTCATTACCTGGAAGGCAGGCTGTGTTTAACCATGAGGGCAAGGCCACGTCCAATGTTCATCACCAGCAAGATGGGCTGTGGCTGTCTAATGTGTACCGATGAGGGAAAAATGGGACACAAATGGGAACCAAGCGAATAAGGGAAACAAACCAAACACTCGTTCCTTTAGATGAACAGACAGACCTACACGGCTCATCAGTCAAGTCGGCTCACCAGACACAGACCCCCACACCCCTCAATACACAGACACTCTCCAATACAGCCTCCATTAAACACAGTTTGTAATTAAAGGCATCTGGAAGACATGGAATGACAAGCTGTGTAGTGTACATTGCTTTTACCCTGCCATGCATGAGGGCTTCGCAATCCATCCACCCAGAGATCAGACTAATGAGCAGCATTGACTCTCTTTGACTGCCCAGTCATTTGTACACAGTCGGGTAACTCATGTGATTCTGATGCTACCTTATGGGAACACCAGTACCGGCAAAGAAGCCTGACTGAATAACCACTCAACGAGTCAAGTCAGTCCGGAACAGTTCTAATTGGTCAGATGGGCTCAAACAGGTTCAGAAATCTTGCTGTAGAGGCCAGTAAAATCTGTCATAATCTGCCCAGGAGCTTCGGAGGACACACAGAAATAACCGTCCAAACCTATTGGTGAGATGTTTTACGATTCAGCCGAACACCTCCGGATTCAATAACAGATACGAGTGTAGATTAATCCTATCTGTTCTCTGGTTCTACAGAAACATAAAACATTGACCCGCTAAGACATGGCTAAAGGCCATTAAAGACCCTCATTAAACCAGATAAATGGGATTGTGGTCATGGTGACCCTGGCAGTGTTACTGAGCCTTAGTGAAGTGCAAGCCATATCTTATGGCCTTATGTCTAGAAGCCATGCTCAAGCCTTAGGCTAGGAAGCAAGCCGTAACCCCAACCTATCTCCTTAAGGCTGAGCGCCAAGCAGACACACCAAGTCCCATATTTACCAGCTTTGGTATGACTGCGTCAAGGTTTGAACTCCAAACCTTCTAATCCCAGTGTACAACGCTGAAAGGATTTACGATAAAGCAGAGCTTAGCATAACTTCCAGAGGTAGTTTATAGCAAAATGCCAAAGGCTGGGTAATCACAGGTCGAAGTGAATGTGTTCTCAAGTAAAGGTCGCCCAGTTGGCATACACGGCTACGACATCACTAGGCAACGGTGCACATGTTGTTGTTGCTGCTGACACATCCAAGGAGGGAACCAGCTTTGACATTTAAAATGGGAGCCAGCCGCCTGTACACCTGACTGACACAGTACACAGTGGGCTTCCCAAATGGCGCCCAGTTCCGAAGGACTCTTTTCACCCAGAGCCCCACGGACCGAGCACTGTTTAGAGAATATCATGCCATTTTGGACCCAACCCCAGCCAGACAACAACATCTTCACCTCCTCACCCCCCACTCCCCCCACAGAAGTTCTCAGACGTCTAAGGATGTCACGTGCGGTCGTGTCCGCACAGGCAGGGAAAGGAGGATGAGATCAGCGAGAGGTGAAGAGTAAAGCGCATGACATTTAAAACATTATTACAGGGGACGTGCCAGTGCTCGATACTATGCAGAGGTTGGTTTGCCAGTTCTCTACGAGGAGCATGTACAGAATTCCATCTACTTCCACTCAATCGACAAACCACAGCTTCTGCCGGGTGTGCTACCTTTCCAGCCCCTGGACTAACTCAGACAAGCCATATGCAGCAGGCTGCTGCCCGGTGGGCTCCCTTTCCAGCCCCTGGACTAACTCAGACAAGCCATATGCAGCAGGCTGCTGCCCGGTGGGCTCCCTTTCCAGCCCCTGGACTAACTCAGACAAGCCATATGCAGCAGGCTGCTGCCCGGTGGGCTCCCTTTCCAACCCCTGGACTAACTCAGACAAGCCATATGCAGCAGGCTGCTGCCCGGTGGGCTCCCTTTCCAGCCCCTGGACTAACTCAGACAAGCCATATGCAGCAGGCTGCTGCCCAGTGTAACATCATAAACACCTCTGTTATTGATGAAACACCACTGAGCTATCACAAAGCATCCCATCGAACCGTGAACGCGGGTTCTTTCCATAGAACAATTTGGTTGCAGAGAAGTGAAATTAAGCAGAGCTAAAATACGGGGGACAAAAAGCACTTGACTGAGACGAGGGTACTGGAAGAGGTCATAAATTAGGCAAACCTCTCAGTCTATTCTCTCACGAAGCTGGCAGACGCCACCGACAGAATGAATGTTAGCTCAACTCCGCTAACACCTCGGAGGAATGGGCCGCCTGCAGGAGTTCGCTGTTTGACTTCGGAAGCACTCTGAGCTATCGGTCCTAACATCCAAAATGTCACATTTCCATAAGGAACAATACCACCAATAGGCGGCATCCATCTCTTTCTGTTCATGGTCCATCACAGCCAATCACAACATTTCATCTACAGTGGGAACCGAGGTCTGTGAGCAGATAAGACTGGCCTTTGAGTCACAACAGAAAATCAATGACAGGTCCAAACGTCTTAAGCGACATTTCAATTGTTTTTAACGTATAGCCAGGGAATCGATTCCAATGAAACAACCTTTAGCGGACAGAAAGACGGGCAACACTAAACTGCCTTTTTTTGAGGACTCGGAATGAGCCCTAGAATGCTTAATAAAAGGGGAATGACTGAGGAAAGCTGACAGAATCCATCTAGCACACCAACAGAGAATCAAATGACTTGCAAATGAACCTCAACCTTGCATCCAAAGCTTGGGCATTTGCTCCTTGTCATTCTCACAGGTTTGGTTACACATATGATGTAAGAGGGATAGACACTTCCCTTCTCTCAGTCCCTCCCTCTCTGCAGGGAGAACACAGTACTGTTGCTGAATGATCTGAACATTAGCAGGACCATTCCTCTGATGTACTGCAGTTGAGAACAAACAGTTAGGCCTAATAAAACAGTCCTCTCTTTGCGCTTATATGAATCCACAGTATAGTCCCTTTGCGACCTCCAGTCCAGTCAAATCAGGTAAGATTTTCCTTTCCCCGGGCCAAGCTCTTTACATCAAACACCTCTTATACGAACACATTAGTGGGTAAATGCCAGGCAGTCCTGCAGGACCCATTGAGCTTTCATAGGAAAAAAAGATATACAGTTTGGCAATTAATAGATTTGACAAGATGAATAAAGGCACTTCCTACCGGGTCAGAAATAAATAGCTTTAGAGCAAGGCTGTAAAGAGCGGACTGCAGTGATAACAAAATGCACCGAAAGTCCCACTTGGATGAATAATAGAAACACAATTTCAGATGCTTCACTGCAACACAAACTTAGTTCAAAGGGATGGTTCAGGATTTTGGCATTGAGTTCCACAATCTACTTCATATAAACTTGGGGAGAATATTTTCATATCTCTGCATGCACTATGGTGGCTGCCCCACCATAAGTATAAGCATAATGAATGGAAATCTATTGCTAGCACACTAGACATTCTTTTAGACATCCAGTCATTGTGCTAATGCTAGAAAGACTTGTCTCACAAAACTACATCTAACATTCTACAAACCGGGTTGAAAAATACATGAAAATGGAATTGAGAACTAAACCTGACAGGTATACACAGTACATAGTAGACCAGATTGCCAAAATTCCCCAAACATCCCTTTAAAATAAGTTGGTATTGCAAGGAGGTGACTGAAATAGTGTTTTTATTATTCGTCAAAATGGCACTATGAAAACAGGATATATTTGTCTGGTAATGCTAGCGGCACAAAACAGTCACATTAACGAAGAATGGCTTGATGAGTATTATTACAAAAGCTGATATGTGAAGCCTGATAAAAACTAATGAATTTGTTCAGAGAGCAAATAGTAAAGGAAAAAAAGACAGTCAAACTAAATTTCAATAGAAAAAGAGGCACCACAAAAGGAAATGCAGTTTATGTTTGAAGTGTGAAGATGTATAACTTTAGTTCATTTGTTAAAAAGCGAGGACTTTAGCAAATAAATTAGTGGTTGATTATGAAATAAATTCTCATTAAATGTACAGTGAATCGTAGATAGTTTATTAGGCAAGATGTATTTAAAAATATATAACTTGTAAAGCATTTCTGACTAACATAATCAATAAAACACAAACAGTTTAATGCCATTTTCATCGGGATGGTAGATAGGGAGTCTATTCTACACAACAGCACATAGCCTAATGAAATGGGAAAATGGCGCATTTCAGAAAACAACTACGGGTGACATGAAGACTGGGAACAGTGAAATGTAGGGTCTCGTTGTACTGCTCTGAAATACTGCCAAGATATAAAATATATTCTAGCTTAGTTCACAGTGAGACAAATAATTTTTATGTAAGTTCTGAACATAACAGAAATGGGAATCCCGAACTGCTTTGAATAATTTCATATTGAAAAAAAAAAATCAGGACACCCTGCAGCACCTACTAAACACCCAGATTTTGACCTAGGTATGTGTGGTGAATAACTTACAAAAATGTGGCAATAGCAGAATAGGTGGAAAATCTGATGGGTTCATGTATATAACATTATGTATCTAACAACATCATATTTCTACACATCCACACACAGCCATCCTGAAGAATCAGAACAAGGAGAACTATAGATCATAACTGGCAACCAGAAAATGCATGACTAAAAGAACAGCAGTAAGTATCCTTTCAGCATCATATTTCTAGGTCAGTGATTTTAACAAGTCACGTGGTCCAGCCTGAGTCACCATTCTCCCTTCAAGAATAATAATTTTTAAAAAATAGACAAAGACGACAAAGGAAAACGACTCTTCCCGGAAGATCCAGCCAGTTGTTTCCTGTGGGGTTCAGAGTCCCAGAACTATACCGCTCAGTGGGACTCATAAACAGATTCCATGCAGCCCGTCTTGATGCATGTCAGAAATGGCACTATGTAGTTCTCCAATTAAAACAGTGTGTGGCCTCAAAAGTTTTCTCAAGATGTACAAGGGGAAAAAAATAAGTGATTTATTATACAGAAAAATAAGTCCAATTCTGCAGTCCACTAGTTCACAGCAACCCTTTCACACTCATTGTGTGACCAATCATTGTGTTCTCTAAATCATATTAATTAAACCCTGATTACTGGAACACGTTTGTTACAAGCGGTCTGACCTGTACTGGTGGAAAGGCCAGGGAGACAGTGAAATGGGGAGACTCGGGAGATGGAGAGGCAGAAGACTGGAGGGAAATGGAAAAGAGAGCAGCATCAAAGCGCAATGTGCTATTTATTTTGTGGGAATAATAAAACTGAGCTGAGGGAGAAAACAGCATCACAAAGATTTCTGTTGTGAGTGTCGTTCTCATTTTTATTCTGTCATCATTCGTCAGATTCTCATTTCTTTTACTTCGTCTCTCCAAATAACTCAACAGCCACTTGTCCACGGAATACCGAAAGGCATTGAGCCAGCCTAAGAGGACAGAATACTGTTCAGAACAGCTCAATAAGTCATTAGCCCTGGCTTTATACACACATTTCTCCATTTTATGTTTTCTTATTGGCAAGACATGTGTGTAATACCTACTCATTCATTTGAAATGCTAGAAGATTAAAATCTAAATGTTATCGTAAAATCAACATAATCAGTAAATGACCAGACTGGGAAAGTCATAATGTCTTCACCTTCCTACATTTCATCATCTGCCCCACATTCATATGCAGCCGCAGCAATCTGTCTGCCATCGTCTTTAGCAGGAATGAGAATGAGGCAGCAAGATCAACTCCCAAACCCTCTCTCCCTTAGATCTCACTAGAGTTTGCTGTGTGACGAGGCCCTTCTCAAACCCTGGGGTGTCAAACAAAACTCTCGGGTGCCATCACGTTGAAAACAATGAGATCAGCACTGTCAAACACATTGAACGCATAGCACCAGAGACTGACAAAGCAGAGCACAAACACCACGGCTGGCTTAAAGAGACAAACTTATTTTCTGAACGGGCAATGAACGGAGAGCTTTTTCATCAGGCAGACAGACTCTGGACATTCCTACTGAGAAAAACAGCGAAGGCTGCTGAACAGAACCCAGAAGTATTTCCCCTGACACATTAGCAGCCCGCAGACGTCATTAAATGCCATTATCTAGCCTGGAGGCAGGAGGTGCACAACCAGCACACATTAGAGGATGTGCCAGGAACAGGGCACTATAAACACTCTGCGTGAGAGTGTGTGTGTGTGTGTGTGTGTGTGAGTGTGTGTGTGTGCGTGATTTATTTCTCATAATTCTTTTCTTGGATGGGAGAGATGGAACATCAAAGGATGCACTGTTCTGATGTTTCTATGGGACTACGGTTTGGTGCAGTTGGGTCTTTGTGTGTGCGGTATTGGAAGCTCAGAAAAGCACATGGGGCATACAAGCCACCACACTGCTCAAACCCCACCAAGAGGCCGTACAGCATCTGTATTCCCACTGAGCCGTAGCGAGGAAGGCCGTTTGGGTCGCTCCGTGTCCAAACGAACACGTCAATTTACACTGTTTGACATGTCAAATAGGCTCTCGGTGTGGTGCGGCCAACAGCATTGTATTCTAGATCGTTGGGTACGCTTAACGTGTACAAGCCAAGTGGGCCGACAGGGGTACATAACACTGACCGGGCTGCAGCAGGCTGCATCCAAGCACACAACACTGTCCATGGGTTTACAATACAACGGTAGAGTTAAGATTTTATGTGCTCAATGCAAACATTTAGTCGACCATTTGAAATACGCATGTTGACTAGCTTGTCCAGGTTCTACCCTGACGTTCAACCAAAGGCAGGGATGAAATTGTGATCCTGCTGCTACCTGCCAGCCGGTCTCATGTCACAGCACCCATTTCATCCAAGTATGTACAGAATAATAATCAAGCATATTGTGGACACCGACAACTCTTAAACCACAAAGATGCAGCTAGGCTGTTTCCCTACAACACTGACCAGTCACACACAAATAACTATTCCAGCAACTTTTTCTCAGGTTGCTCACCATCCTAAACTTGGCACCTGGCAGCACCAACACGACTGGCACGGAAACAAGCTAGCCAACTATCTAGCGTCACTTCCCAAAGCAAATGCTAATGTTATAGCAGTTAGCTAGACTGTGAGTGTCATTTATTTGTGCATGGCTTGACCAGATGGGCTCCAACCACACGCGTTGAACAAAAACATTCTGATCAATTAGGGATATTTAAATCCCGACACCTACTCAACTCAAACATTTCGGGGCCATAGTAGATCTGCAAAAAAGCGGATCCCTTTCATTAGGCATTTTCTGTGGGCGTGTAATGTATACATTCATGGTGTGTTTTTATGTCAGTTCCTCACTTCCTTATCCATGCTGTCCAGGTCTTCTTTACAGAGTGTGTACAGGGGGTTGGTCTCTGACATGCTGGGCTGGCGTTCCCGGCGCCTGCAGGAAGGCCCTGGTTGTTCTTCATCCTGACTGGAGGGTCCCGCAATCTCCCCCTGCTGGGCCTTCTGACTGCCCCTGAACAAAACAACAACAACAATAGTTTAAGACGCATTCTGTAACAAGCGAATATCAAGACATTTTAAAGCACCCATTTTGGGCCGGATGAGTAATATGTTATTCATATGTGATAATTTATTAGAAGAACCATCATACATCAGTCAGTCATTAAAGTCCAAGTTGTAAAGTGGGTGGTTCTGATGACACGGTACAAATAAGCCCACCGGATACATGGCATAGCACACAATACCCAGCTAAACAGCACCACATTTAACACCCATTGGCCAAAGATCTACCTGCACGTTTAAACATTTGATTTTCCATTTTTATTATATTAAAACAGGTTTCAATGTATGAGAGGAAGAAAAACACAAAAAACATAATGTTGAGCCCTCAAAACAGCAGTATTTATTCATTTTGTTGTAAAACCCCTGTATAAACTCAGCCATTCAGCCAATTTGCTATATCCTGCACAGGCAATGTTTGCTTACAGTCCATGTCTGTGTGTATGCCTGTGTGTGTTAGCATGTGTATGACAAGATACAGTAAAAATATAAATACATGTAGGAATAAAAAGACAGATGGTACACATTCAACTTTCAGTTCTGAATCTAGGACAACAGTGACACATAGCAGGACAATCTGCTATGGAAGAAGGAAAAAAGAAGGTGGAGAGAGAAAGCATGATAGGAGGAAAAGGTAAAACCTGGGGTCTTTTGAACTCTGTGATATGGAGATTTTCCCAGTAAGAGAGAGGACAGTTAAAGCATACCAAAGAAAGGCTACTTAGAATAGAAGTTATACATCTCTTTGTTAAATTTGAAGCCAAGCAGGATACATACTTTTCTAAATGAGGTTAACCCAATACTGCTAATAATGTTGTCCTTCACTGAGTCATCTGAATTGGTCTATTGAAGCCAGCTTAAGAAAGTCACTGTAAAGCAGAGTGTATGAAACGGTAACTTATTTTGCCCAGCCAATGCCATTTTATACTGTATTGCATTTTATAGATAAGAGAAAATCCTATAGAGGCCTGTCCTTGGATGAGCAACAAGGAGCCCTAAAATGTGAGACAGCTAATCATTCTGCCAAACATTCCCTATCTGAAAGTAACCAAGGTGAGGCTGGGAAAAGGATAGTTGTTTGGGACTGGGTAGACAGCTATCGGGTTAGCCCACTACATTCCGGTTAGATCTGGCTTGAGGACCTCAATGAGAACAGGGGTGTAGCTAGCTCATTATAAACAAATTTGACTGGCTGGCCCACTGAGTCATGAAATAGAGGAATGTTCATTTCAGAAAATAGTCTTCAAAAGCACCAAAAAAAAAAAATTGGCAAAATGCAGCTTATGGCAAAAGTAAGTACTGCTACTGAAGAAATAAACACAAATTCCTAATTACAAATATTTTTTTATTATTGTGACTACTTAAATAAAATATATGCTTACAAATGTTTAATTTGAACGGTAAAAATCTAATTAGAAGAGTGAAAGCCACATTAAAACCCATGCATTAATTGCCACCATGGGGTCACCTATTATTCATGATGCATAATTATAATTATTCAAAAATAAAATATGAAAAAAAATACAAAACTTCGGTGGCTGCGCTAGTCTGAGCATTCAAAAAACATACTAGAGGACTGTTTCAACCAAACGGAGCAGGGACGTCGGTCTATCCACTAGGGAGACGGACTCATTTGCCGTAGTGACATGCGTGACGACTGTCCATCAGGTCTGTGTTACGAGGTCCTCCGGCTGTCAGTCAACGGCTGTGGAAATTCTGTTGCCAGGCGATGGAGGTGCCTAGGCGACAATAGGGGGAGCTGCAGCATAGCTAAACTTAGTCTTCGCACTCGGGTCAGAGGGTAGTGAGACTAAGACGGAGGCCTCAGCACCCCATTTCCCGGGTCTATGCCGAAACAGAATGTTCACATAGCTACGAGCCATGTCCATGTAGTCAGATTTTTTGCTGATTCGTTGACAATTTGCACGTTTCAACAGAGCACTGATCAAATAACTTTGCTGCCAACCAAAGCTCCTCGTTTCATTAACCGGATGGCATCAGGAATTGTAGGAATCCAGAAAAGGTGGTCTGAAATGGATTTGCTATTCTCCCAGACAAAGTTTGTTCGCTCAAGGCTAGTAGTTTGCTTTGAAAGGCAGATAAAAGGATGTGAAACTGTATATAGCTGCCGGGGTGTAAAAATCAGAGGACAGACAGATGCGCTTGTTTTCAGTGGTGCCCACATACTGGGTGCGCGTGTTCTCTGAGAAAACAGTGTGGTAACTCCCGATCTATCAGACAGACAGCAGGGAGTCACATCAACAAAATACATTTTAACCTAAGGCCATCAGGTTGTGAACCTATATTTGCTTGCACTCTGATCTGCAGCTTAAACTACATGTCTAAACACACTCATACACAAAGTCCCACTCAACCTTTTGTTACACACATACACACACAAAACCAGTTCTGTTAACCTATCTTATTGACTGGGCAATATACACTGGCATTCATGTAAAGTGAGGGAAAAAATATTTGATCCCCTGCTGATTTTATAAATTTGCCCACTGACAAAGTAATGATCAGTCTATAATATTAATGGTAGGTTTATTTGAACAGTGACAGACAGAAGACCAACAACAAAAATACATTTGAAAAACGTTAAACTGATTTGCATTTTAATGAGGGAAAAAAATATTCAACCCCTCTGCAAAACATGACTTAGTACTTGGCAAAACCCTTGTTGGCTTCCCAGAGGTCAGACGTTTCGTGTAGTTGGCCACCAGGCTTGCACACATCTCAGGAGGGATTTTGTACATCTCCTTTTTGCAGATCTTCTCCAAGACATCCTCTTTGCAGATCTTCTCCAAGTTTTCGAGGCTGATGATTGGCAACTCGAACCTTCAGCTCCCTCCACAGATTTGCTATGGTATTATGATCTGGAGACTGACTAGGCCACTCCAGCACCTTAATGTGCTTCTTCTTCAGCCACTCCTTTGTTGCCTTGGCTGTGTATTGTGGGTCATTGTCATGCTAGAATACCCATCTTCAACCCATTTTCAATTCCCTGACTGAGGGAACGAGGTTCTGACCCAAGATTTGATGGTACAAGGCCCTGTCCATCGTCCCTTTGATGCGGTGAAGTTGTCTAGTCCCCTTAGCAGAAAAATATACCATAAGCACAATGTTTCCACGTCCTTGTTTGACAGTGGGGATGGCGTTCTTGGTGTAGCATTCCTCCTCCAAACAATGTGAGTTGAGTTGATGCCAAAGAGCTCGATTTTGGACTCATCTGACCACAACTTTCACCCAGTCCTCCTCTGAATCATTCAGATGTTCATTGGCTAACTTCAGATGGGCCCGTACACGGGCATTCTTGAGCAGGCGGACCTTACAAGCGATGAAGGATTTCAGTCCTTCACGGCATAGTGTGTTTCCCATTGTTTTCTTGGGGACTATGGCCCCAGCTGCTTTAAGATTATTCACAAGATCCTCCCATGTAGTTCTGGGCTGATTCCTCATCGTTCTCGTGATCATTGCAACTCCACAAGGTGAGATCTTGCATGGAGCCCCAGACCGAGGGAGATTGACAGTGATTTTGTGCAGCTTCCATTTGTGAATAATCGCACCAACTGTTGTCACCTTCTCACCAAGCTGCTTGGCAATGGTCTTGTAGCACATTCCAGCCTTGTGTAGGTCTACAATCTTGTCCCTGACCTCCTTGGACAGCACTTTGGTCTTGGCCATGGAGAAGAGTTTGGAATCTGATTGATTGCATGCTTCTGTGGACAGGTGTCTTTTATACAGGTAACAAGCTAAGATTGGGACAACTCCCTTCAAGAGTGGGCTGGCCACCAGGTTGAGACATGTTAACTGTATAAAAGACACCTGGGAAACAGAAATCTTTCTGATTGAGATACTTATTTCCCTGATTTAAATGCAAATCAATTTATAACATTTATGACATGCGTTTGTCAAAAGAAATGTGTTGTTATTCTGTCTGTCATTGTTCAAAAAGATCTACCATTAAAATTATAGACTGATCATTACTTTGTCAGTGGGCAAACGTACAAAATCAGCAGGGGATCAAATACTTTTTCCCTGTATAGTAACTCCTAAATGAAATAAATTCAAATCTCTGCTGAGTTCTTCTCATTCTGTGTTTATTTAAACAACAAAATCTTGTCATCTTTATGTTCAGTTTAATTAATTTGATTGTATTGTCATTTACATTTCTTTAAAAGGCTTATACTAGAATGACATTACTAGACTGACTGCATCTTGAAAGTTTATGTGACTAAAAACATATTAAAACGTATGTGGATGTAAACTGGGCCAACTTAAAATACAACATTATTCTTCACTGTGGCATAACAGCGCCTTACCATAAAGCTTTATTATTATGTAATTAACATGACATTTGATTTCATGCAAAAAAGCACCACAGGCAGAGCATTTCTGACCAACAGTGGCCAGACAATTTAGAGACAACTACCACTTGTAGATGCATACTACACGAACAGTTCCAACCCTCATTCATCACTGATCCAGTAACGGAGCAATCCAGCAATAATGTGCTAATTCATCTTCGCCTCTTAGCTGTAAAACAGAAAGGACAGACAGAAATCCCAGAAGTAATCATTTCCATTCCAGGAGAACAACCCTAAAGTGGCCGACACCCATCTGACTTAACACCGCTCCACTTTTATTTAGAGCCTGAGATTAATGTATAGATGGATTTAAATTTGGCTGAACAAGAAATAGGGCACGCGCAGCAAGTAGACTGTGGGCCTCTCAGACGAAGGCAGTATATACATCATATACAGTATATAGATCCAGGGGGAGTTGTGCTGAACAGGCACTTTTCTACACTACTGTAAATGAATGGATCAGAACTCTGAGGGAACAGGGCAGGACGACCTGGTTGCAGTAGAGATGCCTGCTGCAAGAACAGACACGCTGTACCAGGACTCTTTACAGAAACAATTCTACATGTATACATTAAACATTATAAGGCCTTCATAAAATACTACTATATACATGTGGACTATTATTATTTTATATAAGCCTTATAATATAAACAGCACATGCAGTTTATCACTTACTATGTTATATGTCCCTTATAAAGTGTAATATATACAGGACATGTAGACTATAATTTACTATTTTATATAGCCCTTATAAAGTGTAATATATACAGGACATGTAGACTATAATTTACTATTTTATATAGCCCTTATAAAGTGTGATGTGAACACATGTGGCCAATATAAAGGAGTGCACGGTTTATAAGGCTTGTCCACATTCATAAATTCTACTTTATAAGGCCTATATAAAGGAATAAGTTATTACCTACATGTATATTAATCACTACATGCCTAATTATTAGGCGAGTGGGTATTCATTATTTTTATGCACATTTCTCCAAACCATATAAACTTGAATGCTCATTGGATTGAATCATTTTCAAGTGACATGTATTTGTGTAACGAGGGGGGGTGTGGCAACAGTAAATAACAACTTATATCAAGGTGTGCATAATTATCAGGCAGCTTCATGTCCTCAGCCAAAATGAGCCAAAAAAGAGATTTAACTGACAGTGAAAAGTCATAAACTGTCATATGCTTTTCAGACGGATGCAACATTCTTGAAATAGCTAAACTATTGAGTGCTGACCACCAGACAATCAAAGGTTTTGTGGAGAATAGTCAACAGGGGGGAAAAACCCCATGGAGATGAAAAGATACAAATTAACTGCAAAAGACTTAAACGTGAAGCTACCAGGAACCCATAATCCTCCAGTGCCATCATATTCCAGAACTGCCATGACCTGGCGTGTCCAGAAGTAACAGGTGTCAAGTGCTCAGAGACATGGCCAAGGAAAAGAAGGCTGAAACACGACCACCACTGAATAAGATTTGAAATGAGCCGTATAGATTGGGAAAATAAATACCTGAAGACAGAGTTTTCAAAGGTTTTATGGACAGATTTAATGACAGTAACTCTTGATGGACCAGATGAATGGGCCCGTGGCTGGATCACTAATGGACACACAGCACCACTTCAGTCAGGCTCCAGCCAGATCGAGGAGGGGTAATGGTATGGGCTGCTATCATTATGGATGAGGTAGTTGGACCTGTTAAGGTTGAAGATGTACTGAAACTCAACTCCCAAACCTAGTGCCATTTTCTGGAAGCTACTTTCTTCAAACAGTGGTACAGGAAGAAGTCCTCAGCATTCAAGATTTGAGGTTCAATTATATTTTGGATTGACTGAGAGCACTGTGTTTGTTCAACAATAACATGTTGTACAGGAATACGATTTCCCTAATAATTGTGCAAGCAGTGTACATTATAAGGCCTATATTAAGTATTAAACACATGGCAACACATACATACAGTGCCGGGAAAACTTATTTGCCTCCTGTCTGATATTCTGAGTTGTATTTAGTCAAAGCCTCTTGGGTTGTAGTAATATATGCAGCATGTCTAAAAGTGACACCAAACTTAGGCGCTCTTTCAACTTGCCATGCAAGGTAATCCAGCAAGCAATCTATCAGGATGAAAAGGTTATTTCCCCCTTAGTTAACTCCAATGAAGGGAAATTATGGTCAGGTGTTTGAGTAACCTGATTTGGCAAGTCCTGCCCAATAACAATCAGACTGACCCATCAGATCCAAGTTACAGCTTCAAAAGACACGTCATGCCACGATCAAAATTAATTCTCAAAACCTTCAGGAAAACTGTTGTTGTCACACATCATAATTGGAAAGAGTAACAAAGCCATTTCTAAAGCTCTGGGCCCCCACCAAAACACAGTCAAACCATATTGTTCCAAAGAAGAAAGTTTGGGACAAAAGCGAATCTTCCTAAAATGGTTTGTCCTGCCATAACCTATTTAACGGCAAGGCGTAAACTCATCAAGGAAGTCACAAAGAACCCTATAACAACATCCAGAGATCTGCAGGCCTTTCTCGCTTCAGCTAAGGCATGAGTACAAGACTGCACCATCGGCTTTCAGTCTGGCCTTTGGCCGGACCACATATGGACATTCACGGACATGTGTTGCCATGGCTGTGTGCTTCGGGTTGTTGTCGGGCTGAAAGTTTAATCTTCACCCAGTTTGAGGACAGTTTGAGGACTTAAGCTACTTCTGCAAGTGCGCGGTGGTTTCGCAAGGAGAAAGTCATCATTGTTAAATTTCACGAGAATGTCATTGTTCAGAACGACGCAAGTTATTTGGTGCACTGGCCACATAAACGACTGACTGATGTAGTCCACAGCGGAGTCAGTTAACAAGCCAAGCTAAAGCCAACAGTGACATTGTCCTGAAGAAATGGCAGAAAGCGCACACTAGGGCAGCACTTGTCAAATGAAACAACAGGAATAAAACAACAGCATAAAACGGACCATAAAATAAACTACAGCATAGGAAAAATATGCTTGTCAATGTAGATGGATAGAAATGACAATAGGGATATTACTCAACTCACAAATTCCCTTATAGTAAAACCCATATAACACCAGCCCCAGTGCAGATTATTTGCTTACTAAGAACATGGAAAATCCAACCATTGATCCGGCAGGAGAGAACAGATGTGAACCCACATTTCAGTACCTGAGCGAGGCCTGGTCAGCGTGTGCAGAAGACTTGGAGGCCTGGATGTAAGACGGTGGTTTGGAGGCCTGAGGCCCCCGGCGAATCAGCTTCCCCGTGACAGGGTCGTAGGTCCGTGCCTCGGGGGCGGCATGAAGGGGGTTGTTGTGGTGAGGGGCGTGTGGGTACAGGGGGTTCTGAAAGGAGCTTTGGAGGTCAGGAAAGGTGGCAGGGCTGTTGCTCCTAAAAACAGACGTTGACAGTCAGCGACAGTGTGTTTTTACGTGTGTGAGAGTCTGTGTCTTCCATACCTTTTACATACCCCAATAAAACCCTAAGCTCTGCACAAAAAGGAATGAAAACATGGGGTGACTGTGTGTGTGTGTGTGTGTGTGTGTGTGTGTACCGTTGGGTTTTTATATAGTCCTCTTTCAATGGATACAGTGATTCCTCCACCCTTTCCCAGCGCTCCAGACATCCCCAAAGCCATTCAGGGTTCACCACATGGAGGTGCTTGTAGCCCTGGGCTTGGCGGACCTTCTCTGTTCCTGGTTGAGAGATGGGGAGACCGCGGAAGAATCATCATAAAGGAAATCAACCTGCACCAGTCAATAAAACGGGTGAAACAGTGCTGTCTGTCGCTAGCTACAAGACAATCAATCTGAAAAGGAAATTGCCAAGCAAGCCGTTATTGACAAGAACGTGGGTATAAGCTTTAAAAGCAACCGTGTCACAGTGTAGCCTGCATTATGAATTCAAAGGCAATTAACAAATGTCCTTAAGGATTTCATTTTTCACTAATTTCATTAGGTTTTATTGAGAGTCAGATCCTATATTATTGACATTAGGTTAGACGAGGGTGGGACACACCACTTCTGACTTCAGGCTATTCATGTCTTATCTGTCAGTGACCTGCATCTCAGAGCAACAGAACTAATTAACAAAAGGTTAGCTTGACATTGCACAATTAAAGTTTGTAAAATGAACTGCTAACCCAACAGACAAGCTACCAGATCCTGTCTTAGGGGTGGCTAACTTTGGAAATCCATCTGATCTCCCCTGGGTTTGGTAAATCTGCTTTAGTTTTTTGCCTACTTACATAAAACTAATAATAATAATAATAATAATCTCTATGTTGGTGCATCTAGGGCAGTTTGGACAGCATTGTGAGGCCTTTTGTTTTATTACTGTTTTCCTTTTAGTGTATTGACATGCTCATTAATGTGTTGTGTATATTTGAGTGTTTATACATGATTACCTGTAAAAAAAAAAAAAAAAGAATATATGAATAAAAGATACATTATTATCTGCCAAGTTTCCTCCCTGATTGATCTGTGGTGTCAAAAAACCCGTCTAGTTCTTTTCATGCTGTGTAACTTGCTATAAGCCAGGGATCTGGAACTGCTGTAGGTCGGCCATAAGATTCCATATCAACAGCGGACCAAAGAACAAATCCGCTGAAAACTATCTGAATGTATGTGCTGAGATTTGAAATTAGCATGATTTAACTAAAAGTATAGAATAAAAAAGCAAGAACATGCTAAATAAGAGGTCAACCACTCAATAAATTTGAAATCACAAAAAACAAAACATTTCCTAATAGGAGCCTGTCTAGAAGAAACTAGTATCGTCTATTCATTCTGTGTGTGTTGAGCTCCCTGCTCTCCTTGGTCTCTGTTATTTTGACCTGTCTGTCTCCCTTTCTGTTGGTCTCCCTGTCGGTTTTCCTGCTGTGTCTGTCCACCAGTCTCCCTTCCTGTCCGTTTTCTTGCCCTGTCTGTCTGTCTTTTTGCCCTGTCTGTCTGCCTGTAGGTCTGCTTTTTTGCCCTGTCTGTCTGTCTGTCTGTCTGAATGCTTTTATTTGCCCTGTCTGTCTGTCTGTCTGAATGCTTTTATTCGCCCTGTCTGTCTGTCTGCTTTTTTCCCCTGTCTGTCTGTCTGCTTTTTTCCCTGTCTGTCTTCTTGCTCTGTCTGCCTGTCTCCAAGCACCGTCTGTCTCCAAGCACCGTCTGTCTCCAAGCACCGTCTGTCTCCAAGCACCGTCTGTCTCCAAGCACCGTCTGTCTCCGTGCCCACACGCAGTGGCTCCTGGTCAAATACCCTCTTTTGTCTGTCTGTCTGTCCGTCCGACCTCCTCCCTTTTGTACTGCCCTTCTCTGTTCCCCAGCCCCGTCCATCTGTCTGACAGCCTCTGTCCAACAAAGACAGCCATGTAGTCAATTCAGACAGACCCGTAATGACCAGCCATGTGTCGGCGTGATGGAGAGGAAGAACCATGCAATGGCTCTTAATCTCCCTGCTTCCCACAGCACTGACACGCTGTCCCGGTAACTGTATCTACTAGACCAGGAAAAACAACAAGCACAGAGAAAACTGGTCGTGACCAGTGACCTCCAGATTTGATCTTAATATGCAATTAACTAACCAATTACTTAATCAATAACCAATATAAATCCAAGTAAAACGAATGAGAAAACCGAGTTGTGTCCTTCCATGGACGGCCCACAAAACGACTGACAGTCACTCAGGTACTAGACACCCACAGTAAGGACGCTTCGTAACATTGCCTTGTCACATTAAGTGGTCCATCGCATGCTGCTGTGCCCGAGTGCTCTTTTGTACTCTCTTCCTCTCTCTAGATTGTGCTCAGTAATAATGCCTACTACAGATCGCTGATTGCTAAGTGCCACTCTGAGAGGCCAGGTTCCACGGAAACGCTGCCGGCCACTTCCTGTGCATTTGCGCTGGACTGGATTGTGCAACAACATCGTGCTGAGCTATTTTTCTTCCTCTCATTGCAGAAATGGCATACACCTTAAACTACAGCTTTCAGAGGTTGGTTTGGTTCTGACTGATTATTAAAAAAAGAACTGCAATTTTCAATAACACATCAAAAAAATCATAACACTTTCAAGGGGCTGTATATAGATTTTGTTCTCCATGGGAAAGCATGTTGAAATACAGCAACAACAGCTCCCATTCAAACCAATATAATTTAAATATTCAATATTTTAAGCAATTTTATAGAGACTTAGAAAGCATCATGATCCCATACTCTATTCAGTACTTGTTATGTTACTTGAACAGATATTGAATAAACTGTAAAGAAATGTATCAACCAAGAAAATACCAAGTGATTTCGCTTGCAATTGTTTGACAATTAGCCCATTGAAAATACTTTGAGAAGTTCAGATCCACAAAGTAGATGAAGCACACTTTCAAGTTGAACTACCAAAGATAGAGCAAAGCTACCTGCTGGTCTCACTTGTTGTGTCCCAGTTATGGACATTAAAGATAACTATACTGTTTCCTGCGCTGAACTAGATTGAGTATTTGCATAATTAAACCAAATACCCCCTAAAGCAAAGAATCTCATTCCAGTTTCTCTTGTTAATATTTGATTTCTCTCTAGAGAAACAGTGCACTGAGCTTGCAAAAAAGACTGAAATGGAATCTAACTAACTGACATTTCATAGATAAATAAGTTACCTTGAATGTCTCAGTTTCTGCCTCTCATGAGAATGAGTTACTGCCTCTCATTTAGGTGCATGATTGGGAGTCTAGGGTTAAAATCCTGCTTGGGGATTAGAGGATTAGACACGAAGGACAGTAGGGATTCTTTCTGCTGGTTTGGGGGTTTAGTCATCAACCATGTTCCATTTAAGTTGTGTGTGTGCAAAACTGCACACCTCCGCCAGGTTGGCTGGACAGAAGAAATGTCAGCCACGCTAAATTTCAGAGTTTGCACAAATAGTTTACACTATAAAAAAAGAACAATTTCACAGCAAAAAAGCACTGCGGAGGTTCTCCATTTCGGAACATACTAGTCCTGATCAATCAACTATTCAGAAAAGGTCTCTTGCTCCAGTAGCACACAGGAACCTACAGTATGCAAGACAAACTAGCTAAAGAGATCAGCAAAAATGTATGAAGGACAAGTAAACTCTTTTAATGGCTGTCAAATTTTGCTAAATCTAATGAGGTCGCAATGCTTGTCTGACGGGCACCAATTTCATCGATGCCAATTCATTTGACACACGGGATCAACTGTGGACCAAATTAAATTAGTTCAATATAAAAGGGCTCAATAGAAAATGTATTCACCTTTCGAGGTTAACCAAATATATACAGAAATAGCGCACAACCCCTAATAGAGGCAGCAATTATTGTATTATATGAAAAAACCTAATACCTATTTGACTACAATTTATTTTCAAACTATATTCATAATTTATTTAACTGCAGCAATTTATTCAGCCAAAGCATCCTTCCTATGAGAGAATTTCTATTCAATTATAGACTAAAGAAAATGTTTAAAACCTCCTATAAATCTTGTAAAGACATACTGATATACCAGATCTATTTTACCTGAATTGTTGTCTTTTTTTCATATCTGTAAAGTACTAAATAAACCATTGAGGAAGTAAAGTATTTTTAAGACAGGACTGACTACAGACTGTCAATAAGTATAGTGTAGCCCATACTGTTTAATTCTCTGTATAGTATTACAAGGGTTCAGTTAAGGTACTTCCTCTACCCAGTCCTGAATCTGCTGGATGTTGCTGAAATGAAGCAGGGCCTTACTGGACATCATAAAATAGTGGAGGGAACAAATAAACAGACCTACATTTAGATAAAACACATAGCAATATCTGCTAGTCAGAAAGCAAACTAGTCAGTCAGACCTCATTGACTTCAAATCAAGCGGAAAGAGCAGAGGGAAAGATTCTTCTCTTCAATGGGGTTTCCACGGACAAGAAGAAGATACATGGTGACATGCAATGGTTCAGGAGGCTCTACAAAGCCTGTGTCTCACAGACTTGCAAAGA
The DNA here is from genome assembly GCA_016801105.1 of Esox niger. Classification (NCBI taxonomy): domain Eukaryota; kingdom Metazoa; phylum Chordata; class Actinopteri; order Esociformes; family Esocidae; genus Esox; species Esox niger. The sequence goes on from JACXGJ010006685.1 coordinate 29,190, forward strand.
GAAAGTGCCCACGTGTCTCTGTGATGGCTGAGAGGTGCCCACGTTACTCATCGTTAAATGGGACTGAAATGAGCTGTCTACCAGCCCCCATCCTGAAATACAGAAATATTACAAGATAATAGAAAAACATTGCTGAACACATTGTACAGGGATGCCAGTGTTGATAATGGATTCTTTACACCTTGATTGTTGAAAAGAAAACGCTTGTAATAGTCTTCTATCTTCAGAAGCCTGAGCAATGAGGCAATTCAAACCAGTCCCGGTTTCAGTTGGTAGGCACGTTGATTGTGCCATTTCATTTCAGCCGGTAGGCATGCTGATTGTGCCATTTCATTGAATACCAGTTCATTTCTAGACCACATTGAAAAGAGCAATAGATTCTAATGGACTTCACATACATCCAATAAATGTACAATCATTAATCAGTAAAACTTGGTAAATTCATTTTTTTCCCCACTGATAAACAGAATCTGAAGTGACTAGGTTGCCATCTTCTTCAAAACTACAACAGATTTTTCACTTCTAGGTATAGCCTAGCGTAAAAAATGCTTAGTTAAATGCTTAAGGAGAAAGTGCATCATTTGTCACAAAAGATGAGTTAGTCTTTTTTCCAGAGGGACAAAATAATTTAGCCAATTCTGACTGTGTTGATTAGTGGAAAATTAAATCATAATGAAATCCTGTTTGATTACATGTTGTAACAATGAAACCTGCAAAATATAAGGGGGTCAATAGATTTAAGAGCATTTGTATTTGGGTTTCCTGAATGGATAAAATTTGGGACAAAATATGTACTTGATATCGTTTCAATTATTAAAACATTTAAGTAGGTCTAAAATTCATGATAATTTGCTCAATAGAGACGGCATTATATATTTTCAGGAATGGAAGGGATTTTTAAAGCCTATCAAGAGACTTATAATGCACTGAAAATACTGTTTCACTCTTTAATGATTAAGATGACTGGAGAGAAAACCTTATTGTATCACATCACCAACCGGATAAACAGTAACTTTGCTAGAGTATAAATCATACAATATTACTGGAAGTGCTTTTATTACTTATCCTCCTATTCAATCCTATTTCTTTCTGACACAGCCTGCAAACGGTCCTGGGTAAAAGCTGAGCACTATAAAAGGAATAGGGTGTGATTTGGGAGGTAACAATGGCTGTCACCAGCAGCCAGCCCCATTACAAACCTGATACAATTATTGCTAATTATCTCGAAATAATTGTATCTTCTGCTCTTCTGACATATTCAAACAAACACAAACACACTGGCAGTATTAGGCCATCTATGCTTGGTTCCTATCAGGCCTGGAATGATTCATTGATAAACAATGTTACCTGATTCTAATGTTTAAGATGCAAGTGCAATGATTCAGTGTGGAACATTGAAATGTTATGATCCGCATGCCTTTCCTAATTTCCAAATAATCATGTGATCATTTTAGATAAGAATCTTTGGGAAATTTATTAAATGAATTTCTTGAGCAGTCAAGTACTATTTATATGTAGATTGATAAGACTGTATGTGTTGCATGGACTCAAATGACAGACCCATGAAAACATGTAATTGTCATGTTTGTATAAATAATTTTTTTCAGCAAAGCTGTAAAATGTGTGTGAAAGATTCTGTTTGATATTGGCCACTGTACTTTGATCAGCTTTAAGATACCTGAAAAATATGGGTCCATTGCCATTTTCACAGTACAATCATGGCCATTTTTATTAAAATGAATTGTTTCACATCGTTTCAAATGTTGCAGAGATCTAACGCCAAGACAGCAAAGAAGAAACCACAGTGTCAACATGATCTGGCCGCACCTGACTCCACTTGACCCAACACATCCTCGCTACCAACACATTCCGTCTGAGCATCCATCACTTCATTTTTCAGTTGACATCCCCCTGAAAGCATCACTGAACCATATCTAAGTCAGTCACTATTAAGCAATCACACAGCACTATGCAGAGACCATTAGTTACATGAAAACAAAACAGTGGATTACACCTTAATTAAAATAAGGAATACATAAATAGCCTACTTTAGCCTTGCAGTACTCTAGCTAACACATTTGACATGTACATAGATCAAGAGACCTTGATCTAAGTACGACTGCCTGATGAAATAAAGATTAAAGAAATAAACGGTGGATATGAAAAAAGAACAGTCTATTATACTGAGATAACCGACTTATTTCATTTGGAAAGGTCTTTATCAGTATCTCTGCTTGGTTATAACCAGCTAGAATATTAGTGAACTTCAAAAGGAAGTGTTCTGAATGTGTGGATCATGACTAAGAGTAGGAGGCGTTGTTATCTGGCCACAGACAGATTGCTGTAAAGCTGCAAAAGGTTGACTGGCCAATCTCCTAGGCAATCCCAGTCAATGGGCCAACTTCTCTATATAAAAAACTAGGATAAATCCTTGCATTCCACCTCAACTTAGATTTAATGATTTTGTTTTGTATTCAGCACTGTCAACACTTTTTATTCTACACATTGTTATGTTATAAACATTCAAATGCCCACCACTCCCTCTTCAACCAGCACTGCACTGTAATGAGCACCTTTGCATTGTTAATACTGACAGCTCGTGTTCTTTAATATCAGGTCAGGTCATTTTTTATGGTCATTGGGGTAACAACATACATTTTTTGCATGAGGCAGAAACATTGCAGTTTGAACTTGAATTTGTCATCAGCTGGAAGCACACACTTCGAATTCACCTCCGTTTTGAGGAGACAGGCATCAGATGCGGGCACCAACAGTCCAGCAAAATAAAACAGCAAATTACTTCAGGCTATGCACATTAAGTTGTGCCTCACAGGTTAAATGTTTGGTCTGCACCTGAGTTATGTTTCTTTATCACACAGGTTCAACATGGGGACCCTTGATCCTCATTTGATCCTGAAAAATCTACTAAGATAAACCATCAATAAATTATAACATCAATTAATTACTCGTATTCTATCGTTCTCTAATCTCATTCACAAAACAGGCTCAGTTTGCTCGCGCAAGATAAGACAGAGAGCAGTCTGCTGAACGACAGTTCATATTTTACATATCATTTACTTGACAGACCCATGTGCACTGCCTAGCAGTGTAGTCTTTGCTGTTGCACAGCTTGTAACAGCTACAGAGAATAGAACCGTTTCAATCCAAGCCTTTCCAAGTCTACAGTCACGTTACCAAATGCCACAAATCTGCCAGCCTTTTGCATGATTAAATAATAACAAAGGAGCTGATCACGATTAAAAGCTGCCTCTCATTCGAAAACCTCATGTCCACCTTTCTGTCAACCAGAAAGGAAAATAAATAGATGTTTTTTGTTCTTTTTATCTGGAGATATTTAGTCCGTTACAGTCTTGTGAGCTGCAACTAAAAAATAAGGGTTTAACAAATATTTTGGTCACTGTTGTTTTTAGATTAAAATTTAAGTTGAAAATAAAGTTGTGTCAGTTTAATTTAAGCCATTACATGATTTATTGACAGAGACGATAGGGACAGAGTGTTGAGAGAGCAGTGAGCCAGATTCAAACCCATGTTGATGCTGTAAATGTGTATGGGATTCAGCTTATACCATCAGACCATCCAATGGCCACAGACTCCTATTCTATTTAAATAATATCTAAGTTTATGGGTTACTAATCAGTCATGTTCTAATTAAGTATATCAATTTGATTAGGCTGCCTGTCAACAACGAGAGATCCATGTGTGTACTGACAACAGACTTTCCCTATTAGAGGGCAATTATTCAATTATTCAAACAACCCTCATGTCAAACTGGCGAAGCTGAAGCTTGTTCACATTGTAGCAAAACTTCAATTTAGACCAACCATAAATATCTATAACGGAATATGCAAAGAGATCAAAGAGAAGCATAAACACATTTGGCACTCACAAAGAAAAACATGATCTCCCCAGCCCCAGAATATGGCTAAACTGAACAGAGCGACACGGTCTGACGTGTGATGAAGGTTAGCGTCGTCGTTACAAAGCGTTTACATGACAGTACTGGGCGGTAAGAGAGCAGACTCTGGCTGCGATGCAGGAAGGTAACAACTCACCTGTTTACATGACAGTACTGGGCGGTAAGAGAGCAGACTCTGGCTGCGATGCAGGAAGGTAACAACTCACCTGTTTACATGACAGTACTGGGCGGTAAGAGAGCAGACTCTGGCTGCGATGCAGGAAGGTA
>JACXGJ010006686.1:0-33293 GCA_016801105.1 Esox niger
ACACACACACACACCACACACACAGCCTGCAGTGGGGTGTTTGCACAAGGTGTTGGCAGAGCCAGAACAGCTGAGAGCATACACCATGCCCACTCTGCTCTCTTCAGTCAGGTCTGATCAACATCAAAATGGCCTCAGTTACAGTAACGGGGGGGAAGAAGTCTTTATACATTTCTATCCAACTACAGAAACCGAGACAAAGCAGTGCATCGGCCACTGCATGCTGATGGAGTTTGGCTCCCTTGAAAGGCTTTACTTCTGGCCACGTTTGTAGTGGGTGAAGCAGTTTCATTACAGGTGGTGTGGAATAGGTACCCGAAGAGAAACGGCTCACAGAGATCGGCCGTGTGTGATCTTTGTTTTCCACTGGTGACGCTTTTCCCAAGACCCTTTCTTTTACGATTTCAGTTTTTGTCAGTCCCTACTTGAACACTCCCAAAAGCAATCCCAGGCGAGAGAACAGGTCTTCGGAGCGCCAACTCCCAAGTGTGAGACACACAAATGTTGGGCGTCATGATACATCTTATGACGTCTAATTCAGGAACGTGGAATTCTTTCTGTATGTGCTGGAACACGCTTTATCGTATCCATGACGTGGCAACTTATACACACGTTCAATGTTTATCTCATAATGGTGAGTAACGAAGAAAAGAGGGTGTAGCTCTACATGAGTTGCATAAACTGCAGCCAGCGGCACAAATCCTCTTTGACATTCAACACAATGGACTTTGGAACTGATTTAGGGGAACGATAATACAGTAAGGAAGTCATTTGGCCAGAAAGTTTGTCTTGCCAGAACATGAAAATACAGAGAATAAAGGGGACAAGAGGCTTTTGGAGCCATAAATACATTGAACACAGGGGATGACAGGCTAATTAGACCTCTAAACACAGATAACACAGGGTAAGACAGGCTTATCAGAGCCCTAAATACAGAGAACACAGGGTAAGACAGGCCTATTAGAGCCCTCAATACAGAGAACCCAGGGGAAGACCAGCTCATTGGAGCCCTAAATACAGAGAACACAGGAGGAGACAGGCTTATTAGAGCCCTAAACAATAGTTTCACACACACCACAAACAAATGGCCTCCACTGTCAACGGAATGTGAAGAAATGGAAAGAAGAGTTTCCATCTAGCATTCTGAGATACACGTCCCCAGAAGACCATCGTTCCCTCTCCCAGTAGAGGAAGCAAGCAAAATGTTCTCAACCTTCAGTTAGTTATTTTGTGGTTGTAATTACAGCTTCTCATTCACATGTACAAATATCTCAGCCCGTGTCTTTGGCAGGAAAACTTCTAAGATGAGGAAATCACTTAGAGCAACATGGAGTATTGTGGCTTGGTATGGATTCACTTAATCCTAAATTGACAGCATTATGAGTTTAGCCAGTGCTACTGCATTACATGAGGCTTCTCCATGTTTAACCGTACCTGTGCTATCATGGCTTATGTTCGCTGGGAACTACTATAATAGCAGACTAATGTTTGTCAACAGAGCAGATATCCTCTCTGTTCTGACCGACCTCTTACCTCGGTAATGTAGATGGCCAACAAAAAAGGGCCTCTAGGCTTCCACGTGTGAGTCAGCCTTCATTCTGGTTTTCTACAAAAGGGCATATATACCTTCTGAACGGGCCCATGGGCTTTTGAGTTCACCCGTACATAAATGTCACAGCAAATCATAGCATCAAAACCCTGACAAACCCCGGTCGCATCGGAGCATCGCCAGGCTTACGTTGGTTCATCATCCCACTCCGCTGACCATGGAACCAAGCCTTCAACTGACGCTGATCGGGCGTGAGCTCACATGTATTAAACACTGGCCCTGTGAAATCAATGTAACATCGGAGCAGCACGGGACCGAATGGGAGGACTGCATCGGTCGTGTTTTCCGGGTGGTCTGCTTTGGACAGGCATGGCGCTGAATCCGTGATGCCGGGCATGATTATCCCTGTTTGATGTGCGACACACGTCTTCCTCTGGGTCGTATCACGGCGGACTTCCGGATGTTCCCGCTTCTGCACTGGCCCAGTTATTGTCTCTGCCCATCGTCAGAGGAAAGTGGCGGCAGCGGCTGAAGCAAAGACCCTGCATTTAGAGACGACTGTGTCATTTTGCCTTTGGTACAACGTTTTTTGAAGCGGACGTAAGAATAGAATGGTGATTGGCATAGAAGGGCACTGCAGTGACACCTGCTGTTTGGCTTGGGCTCTGCAGGGAGTGCAGTGTGTGGTACATTCAAAGCATAAGCCAGTTTGTTTGTGTGTGTAGGATTTGCCCAACCGTTCACAGTCAGTCGACACCTTGCTGATTGACAGCATGTGCTTTGTACCTGGAACGTACAACTCATATGTTCTGCGCCATTCTGTATAATGTTATATGTGACAGAGCTCATTTTCAGTGGATCAACTGTAAAGCTTGTTTTGTTTCTTCCGGTCGTTGTTAGTATTGTTCTTCTGGCATTTTTTTGGGGGGGGTGGGTAACTGTTAATTCCTGTGATGACTGCAGTATCATTGGACTTGGTCACATTAACCTTCCTCCCAGTAAAAAAATAATATATTCTTTACCTCATCTTAAATAGGAGGTGTTCATGTACAAAACTGCTACCTCCAGATCTCTCGGTCACTACTGTGTCTCCTTTCCTCTCCTCAAACCCTACCCTCCAAGCTGCTACAAAAGCTGGTCACACTTAGCAGCAGTGTTCAATCTCTCTCCCCCACCATCCGTTCCCCTTCTATCTTATCCTTTCTTCTCACTTTTCACATCCTTTGATTCCCGGCTGTATGAGTATGCTGGTCTGTCATGAGGTTAGAGTGGAACAAAGCATGGGTTATAACACCATTATCCACACACACGCACATACACACATGCACACACACACGCACACGCACACGCACGCACGCACGCGCACACACACACACACACACACACACACACACACACGAGTCAGGTACATGAGAATGGGGATGGTAGTGGATATAGTACTGAAGATGGAAGGGAATTAATATTTTATTAACAATACAAAGCTGATAGCACAATGCAAAAAAGTACTATGAAATCTACACTGATGAGCCAAAACAGCACCGACCCACTGAGGCCTGGACTCTACAAGAACCCTGAAGGTGTCCTGTGGCATCTGGCACCAAAACATTAGCAGCAGATCCCTCAAGTCCTGTAAGTTTCGAGGTGGAGCTGCCATGGATTAGACTTACTGATCCAGCACATCCCACAAATGCTCAATCGAATTGAGATCTGGGGAAATTGGAGGCCGGGGCGACACCTTGAATTCTTCATCGTCTTCTGCAAACCGTTAACGAACAATGTGTGCAGTGTGACAGGATGCATTATCCTGCTGAATGAGGCCACTGTCATCAGGAAATACCATGGCCATGAAGGGGGGAACATGGTCTACGCTGGAACGGTGTTTAGGTAGGTGGCGTGTACCAGATTGACGGTCTCATGAACGCCCGGACCCGGGGTTTCCCAGCAGGACATTGCCCAGAGCATCAACCACAGTGGAGCCTGGTGCCATCGCCTCCCCAGGTAAATAGCACATACAAACCAAACGGGACTCAACGGACCAGGCGACATTCCACTGCTCCAATATTCCGTTCAGACACTCGGATGGCCATTGTGGTCACATGGGCTCAACATGGGCACTCTGACCGGTCTGCATCGGACTATGCAGCGCCACACAAAGCCGGGAGTAATGCGCTGTGTGTTGAGACACATTCCACCTGTAACCATCATAAAAATGTTCTGTGACTTATGCTTCTATCGGTTCAGTATACACAGGACAGCCTTTGTTGCCATCGCGCATTAATGAGCCTTGGGTGCCCAACACCCTGTTGTTGGTTTGTCCCTCCTTGACCACTGTCGGTACGTACTCAATACTGCTGACTGAGGGCATCCCACAAGCCTTGTCGTTTCAGAGATGCTCTGATGCAGTTGTCTGGCCAAAGCAATTTCTCCCTTATTAAAGTTGCTCAGGTCTTTGCGAACACATCCAGCACATTGACTATGAGAGCTGATAGTTTGCTTACCATCTAATCTAGCCAGGCCTTGACATGTTCCCGTGATTGGAGATGATCAATGCGATTCGCTTCACCCTGTGAGTGGTCATAATGTGTCAGCTCATCAGTGTTCACACTACCTACACATATTACGGAACAAATAAATAACAATAAACAATTGCAACGCAACTAACCATGGAGAGCAATATATATATATATGTACATGCAACACTTTGTACATACACTTTACACTTTGCACAAACACTTTACACTTAACACTTAAGTCATTCAGCAGATGCTCTTATCCAGAGCTACTAACAGTGAGTGCATTAGAGAGGCTGATGAGTTTGTGACTTGGATAGTAGCATGGGGTCCGGCCCCCAAGTGACTGCGCTAGCAACAGAGAGACAGTTTAGGAGGCGGGTTAGTGTATGCCTGGACTCTGACACCAGTCGTGGTGTGTTCAGCTACTAGAGTGTCACCGGCAGGAAATTCAGAAACAGCCACTGTCCTTATTCTCAGGGGCTGGTTTAACCATCCCCTCCCACTCTATAGCTTAGCAACTGGGGGGGGGGGGAATTGTAGGGAACCTTTCCAAAAAAGGCATATTATTATATTTCCCTGCCTCTGTATCCACTGCCCTGCACACTTAATTTCAATCACTCAACTTTTTCCTTTCTCTGACCAGCTTATTATGATCTCACTCAGAATGATCTTCTTGAACCTAAACAATCCTACTCCTCCCTAAACAGTCAGGCTCCACCCTAAACAGTCAGGCTCCGCCCTAACCGGTAAAGCTCTTGCCCCCTCTGACATACTAGCGGGAACACGCATATCTGCGTGCCTGGCAGATGTCTTAGCTTAGATGTTGGCCCACGACTTGAAGCTGAATCTCAATAAAACATCTCCACCGTCCACATCATAGATTGTAAGGAACCTTGGCGCGACCTGGGACCACAAGCGGTCACTTCACACTTTCAGTAAAAGGCAATATTCAGTGGTCAGTGACAGTTCAGCGGCTGTTTGTTCTGACCGCAGCTTTGGACGCAGTGGTCAGCAGTCAGTCAACATGCAGCACAGGTCTGTTTCCATGGAAACTACATGTGAATTAACATTATCACAACAAGTCTATTTCTAACCATGTCGGCGCCCTACTCCTCTGACTTGTCTACAATGCAGCTGCTCTCAGCAGCACAGTTTGATAATGGATAGAAACAAACAATGGAGTCGATGAAAGCTTAGGCAGACAGAGACTTTTCAAGTAACAGGCAACACCTTCCTTGATTTGAGGGGAAAATCTGGTCGCTGACATTTTTTTAATCTGAAAAAAGGCCCTGGGGATCAACAGTTCGATACACGCTCTGTTTACATCCTGGAAGTAATAAAGAGTGGATAAATGAGAGTGGTCAGGTAATATTTGAATCGATGGGTTTGACAGTAAGCTAACTTTCCTGTGAAAGGAATAGACAAATTGTCACAGCAAGCCAGGGTGCAAGCTGTCCTGTTGAACAACCCGATTCCCCTGCTCATCTTTTGTCTGTACCTATGCTGTAAAATTCGTGTGTACTGAACTCCTGCCTGTTTTCCAATCTGATCTTCGCCTACCGATTTGGGTGCAACATTGGTTATCCTGCCTCATATGTCTTCATTTGGGTCTACTCCTGAGTCGTGATACAAACAGAAAAGTAATGGTGTAATTCCAACTGTGGAAGCTGGAGATGAAAATGTCTCTGGTCAGACTACTAGTGTGGGATGTATATGCTGGCCTGCTCACTTATCCTCAATAGCACTGGAACCACGACACAAAAAAATCCTGTGAAAAGAACATCCGAGCTGACACGATACAGTTCCGTCCCGACGCCCAGTGACAAGAATGTAACACAATGTTCTGTGGGGTCTTCGAAAAAAATTAAAAATAAAAGCTGGGTGTCACAACCAGGATTGGAGAGGAACAGTAATGATGGACACCACATACCGAGAGCACAGGGCGGTTTTCACTGAAAGACAGGCTCCCACCCAGCAATGCTCACATCAGCTGCATATCAATTGAAAATTATCGGTGAATATTAAGCGCTTTACAATACAATGCAAATCTTCCACACTGGATCGCCCAAACATTCCGACTGTTCAAATACTTCAATGTTCCTTTGCCTTGAAATACCTTCCACAGCTAATGACATGTGTATCCAACACATTATATAGTCATTCTGTTGTCTGTAACCTCTTCACAGGGTAGCCATTAAATACATTTAAGAGTAGTGTTTGTAGTGTGTGCATCTAGTGTCAGCTCTGGTTCAGTGTGAAAATGCCTGGCTCTGTGCATGCAAGATATTTCCTGTCAGCGACCAGGGTTCAAAACCCTAACCTTCCCCACCATGTGCCATCATCATCTGTTTCTCAAAATGAAAAAGGCTGGAAAAAAATACAAATATGTAAGTGTCTGCTTTCCTAAAAAAAATTCACCAGTTTCCATAGAAACCAGGACCAGATAGTAAGGTCATTTTGGGTAGTATTGCCTGTACCTTTGTCCGAGTGAAATTACTCAGTTCAGCCACCGGCAGGCAACCAGACTCAGCCGCAGTGGTCGAGCCAATAAGGTATATCTGCAGATCGCAAGTCGGGGGCGTTACTTAATATGGGAGTTCCTGAACATTAAGTACGCCCACTGATGTTTGCCATTGGTCAATTTGGGGACATCCTGGTTTGACACAGTTAGTCGCTAGGTGTCATGTATGGTATGAAGTCATTACGTTGAGTGTACTAATGGAGGAAGAGGAGTTAACTCTTGTTCAAACTATATCTCAGTTTCTGTGTGATTTCATTTGATATCTTTTGTCAAGATGTAACACTCTGTTCAAGCATTGATATAGAAAAAATAAGTGTATTTGCTTTGACTGCATGTTGAAAAAACTGTGACACTGGTGGTGTAGAAAGGTGCTGAGTGCAGTTATAATACAGACACATGCAGAGTCATACTCACTATGTCTGCCATGGTTAGTTAAAATACAGACACATACATACATACACATGCAGAGTCATACTCACTATGTCTGCCATGGTTAGTTAAAATACAGACACATACATACATACACATGCAGAGTCATACTCACTATGTCTGCCATGGTTAGTTAAAATACAGACACATACATACATACACATGCAGAGTCATACTCACTGTCTGCCATGGTCAGTTATAATACAGACAAATGCGTACATACACATGCAGAGTCATACTCACTATGTCTGCCATGGTTAGTTAAAATACAGACACATACATACATACACATGCAGAGTCATACTCACTGTCTGCCATGGTCAGTTATAATACAGACAAACGCGTACATACACATGCAGAGTCATACTCACTATGTCTGCCATGGTTAGTTAAAATACAGACACATACATACATACACATGCAGAGTCATACTCACTGTCTGCCATGGTCAGTTATAATACAGACAAACGCGTACATACACATGCAGAGTCATACTCACTATGTCTGCCATGGTCAGTTATAATACAGACACATACATACATACATACACATGCAGAGTCATACTCACTATGCCTGCCATGGTCAGTTTTGGTTTGAGTAGCGATTGCTTGGTTATATGTGACAGAGGGCCATCATTTGGAGGTTGATGGTTTTGAATGCTGCTTATTGCAGTCTCAATATAGTTGATCTGAGCTCTACATGTTGCAACGTGAAACAGGACACCCTTTTGCATGACCATTTATGCCTTTTAGATTCAACATATTACACTAATGTGAACCTGTGGTTGAGGTACATTGTGTGGTGGACAACTACTTCAGTGTCGACTAAACTGTTCTGAAGGTCCTTTGCTGAGACCTGTGGGTTCTGGTGTGTAGATCTGACCAGCTTTCATACAAGTCATTGTGATTATTTTCTCCTTCCTTTGACTTATACTATTCAGTTCAACAGCAAACTTCTAGAAAGTTGAAATTGGTAACTAGAAGTGTTGGATTTTATGCAGCCTGTTGCAGAAAGGTGGCAAGTTTCACTTTGCACCACGTAGAGGTCAGGTCAACATCTGTTGACAGAAATATTTATTTATACGGGGTTGCCTGGAAGAAGTACATTTCATTATTTCAATGACGTGGTAATGGACTTCAAACAGTGTTGGGGTGAATATAAAAGTGTTATATGGCTTGGGATTGATTATCTGAGGTCTAATTTACCCTTATCCTAAAACTTCATTCAGTAACAAAAATTGTTAGTAGAACTGGTCCAAAAGAGCACAACAGACACAACTGAAAGTAAATTAATGTAGTCCAAAAGCTTAACATTTATGTTGAAAAGAAATACACAATTATATAATTTGCCAGTTAGACAATTAAACATTAAATGTTGAAAAGATTATATTCCAACTCTGACAAAACTAAATCGTTTCTCTGTGTCCTATTTACCTTAGCAGAGATTCTGTACACTTTAGTTTCATCCTATCATGTTGCATGGCTAGATGAACACTTACAAAAAACGTTGCTGTTTACTCTTGCTAAACAACGTATGTTTCTTGTCTCTTTGTCTCATCAAACTCTATTGTGTTTTCTGGATCTTGCCTTTTTTGTGTGGAAATCAACATTAGCTTGTGGTTTAAAGACAGATAATAGGTATCCTCAACAACAAAACATTAACAGAGAAGCTCTAAATGATCACTAAGTCCTCTTTCGTCCATGGATGTTTCAGTGTCTTCAAAATCATTAAACATGTGAATAGGGAGAGACCTTATTCTATCTCTAGAGTTGAGGCCTCTATGAGCATCTGCACAGCAGCCTCTATTTCCTCATCATTGCGGGGTGGGGACTAGTCCCCCGTCTCAGAAGGGGCCCATGTTGGAATTTACCCAGGCAACAGCATACCCCAGGTCAACAACGCATCTTGGCAACTGCAATGATAGATACTTTTTTAAATTTTTTTTACATCTCTAAATAATGACGACATAGTGTATAAGAAACTACAAAATAAATAGATCTTGCCTGCTTGCGTATAGTGACAGGTGCGTCAGTGTCGGCATGCAGCATTAGCTAGTTGTAAGGTACCTTAATTAACTAGAGCTAGTAAACATGGAGCCTACCTCGTCGCGTAGTTTGCTATCTTAAAACGTAGGTATAAAGGTTGTCGTGTGTCCTGTGTTCTGTAACTAGCAAGCTATTCGAATCTCAGATTCAAATCAAGAATTTACTAGATTAGCGATTTTAGTGAACACGTTACCTATGCCTTAATATATATCTAGAGTCTGTCAAATGGAAACAACTGAAACCATTATGAAAATGTATGCAATCACTCCACTAACTAGCGCTGTGTGAGTTTGTGCTAAAAAAAACGTAAGTATAAATCTGTCTGGCTCGCTCCAGGTAAGATCTGTATTAAATTATCAAAATTGTTATTTTAGCTACAGGTGCATAGGATTCATAGGCTTGAACGGCAAGTTAATATCGCTAGATGTGCTTTCTAAAGTCAAGAACTAGTGGAATACGGTACATGCATTGTGAAGCATTTACATCAATTTTTGGAGGCATGGCTGCACGGAAAAAATCCACTAAACACATGAACCGATTTCTTAAAATGTATTTTCACATTATCCTTTCAAGCACAATTTCAGTAATTATGATGGATGTGTAACCAGGACAGTGTATAGACAGCTCAGTTCGGCCTCTGTTAGTTCAGTGTAAGTGAAAATGGTCTCCAATAACCCTAAGGTAGACAGCTTTATCAGCTAGTGAGCAAGCCATGTCTGTAAGACCTCTCAAGGGCATAGAAATTGCCCTTTGAAAATACTAATCATTCTGTTGCTGTAGTGGTTAGCTACGTCCTGGTACGACCTCTGTACGTGCACACTGGTCTGTGCTGGAAACCCAATTCAGTAGCAATGCCACCATCTGGTCTAGTACCTTTCCCTAGGTCACGTCCTATAGGGATATTGTGCCCATTAATCTTTCCTTGATTTCTCACATCCTCTCACCTTCTCAAACTCTATCGAAGAGGAGCCTCCTCACAAATGTTCTATTCCATTTGAGGAGTCCAGGTTAAAGAGATTGCACGTAATCAAGGAAATGAGGGGATTAATCATTCTTCTCTAATAAATGCATCTCACCCACTCAGACGCATAATTCTCTGCCTCATTCAGTGCATGGACATTAAAGGGGTAATTCAACCCTAAAAACCCAAATTATGAAAATCCTGTCAGTGTGATGAAAGACGATTTTTTATCAATGGTGAAAAAAAGAAATGCTTCTATTATCCAACCTCTGAGTGGTCAGTCTAGAGAATTTGAAAATGTGTGGTGATGTATATCGTTGGTTGTTTGGAAGGTCAATGTTAAATTCAAATCTATTTATTGTCACATCTAAGCCAATAGGACTCACCGTAAGAATGTCTAGTCAAATATTTATTGTATGCTTATTTTGGTTGAAATGTGTACTTTTGTCCCAGATGACTTTTCAAGATGCTGAGTAGGTGTTTGAGTGGATTTTGTTCATTGTGGGATTTGTAGTCAACTTGAGTTGTATCAATTCTTTTTACCTTATGTTGTTGTCAGACTGTTGCTGAATTAAAGTCGTCTGGGCTGCACTTTTTATTTCATGCAAACTAAAATAAACGTGCAACATGGTTAGAAAGCTCTGAAAACAATTAAGGGAACACTGCACCTTTTTCTTTCCTTTCCAAAAACGTTGGAAAGGAAGGTTTTGAATGAGGAACATAAGAGTTCAAATTAAGAGACCACTGCAAACTGAACGCTTCTTTTCCTCACTCAAAACATTCTTTTTCAACTTTTTTTGAAAGGAAAGAAAAGTGGTCTCTTAATTATTTCCAGAGCTGTATATTATACACTCACCTGCAGGAATGTGTGGTTTTGGATGATTTACCACGTTAGGATAAAATAGATTCATAAAGAAAATTAAATGTCATTTTGCATTTCATTCCTGGTCCTCTTTTCGTACTCAAACTGCTGATTGGTTGACTTTCATCACAAATTGCACTAAAAAGTTATGTGCTGCTGAGCCAGGTTTGAAGAGCCACTTTAAATGTTATGCCATCTCCAATTAACCACTGCCTATTCAATGGTTAATGCCCGTAATCTAATAAAACATATGCATTTGTGTGCCTATGAATCGCCTTTATGGAATATGACAGTATTGTATTGAATAGGGTTCGATAATGCCTAGGACAAATCCTGTTGATTCATATTACCAGGATGACAAAACTATTCCCGCAGATAAATATTCAGGTGCATTGGCATGGAGACCGGAACATTTGCATGTATTTTATATAACGTCATGCGGAGAGACAACGGGAACGGACTCGGGGGGGGTGTTCACAGCAAAAGCAGAAGGGAGGAATCTAGGTTAATGGACAAACCCCTTTTATGAGGAGGTGGATAAGTCTCAGGCTCTTCCGATTGACATTTTCTGTCAACGTTTCAATTTGACACGTTTTCGGAGATTTTGACACATTGTCGCAATAACATACTAGGATACCCTTTTTGCACAGGGCCACTTTCTTATTGCTACTTTGTGATATTCATTGATGCTAATAATTAGTATTTTATACACATTTTTTATTTATTGTTTTATGAGCAGATAATCAGATACCTGCAAAACAAAAATAGAGGCCTGATACACTGTAGCGTAAACTCTGTCAATCTTCCTCTAACTCTTTGCCTCTGTCTTTCCCCAGGGCTTCAGTTGTTTTGGACCACCGGGTTGAAACAGAACACAGGATGATAAGGAATGAGCACCCCAGAGAGGACAGTAGAGAGAGTGTAAGATGCCCATTTTAGAATCTCTACACTTATGCATTTTTGTTATCGTTATTTTATAATGGGATAAGATGGTTGTTACAGTGTTTATACCGACTGATGAAAAAGGTTGCATGAAGTAAATACATTAAGTACTGAACTAATGAGCTGTGCTGTGTACCAACTGATTTAGTGAAATTGGTTTGCATGCAATTGCTTCAATATGTACACCGCTATTCAAAAAAACATTGATACTTAACGAGAATGATAGCACTGAGTATTTTTGTTGAATGTTTAATGAATTGTGAATCTTAGGTCATTCATCCAGACAGAATCTCTCCATAGCCTTCATCTGAGCTTATGGATTGTCCTTCAATACAATCCACAGGCTTTCAATTTCTTTGTGGCTGTTGATGTGTCCTTGGGGTTGTTGTCTAGCTGGTCCATAATAGCACCGAGATTCATTGGCTGCCAAGTCTCAATCATCCGGGAGAGATGACAATATTTATATGCTTGTCCTTGGCAAAAATGGATAAAGCATTCATTAACATTTGAATTTGAAGACAATAACATATGAATTTGAAGACTTACAAAATCTGAAAAACATCCTAAGCTTTTGTTGCAGATCCACGCTGTAATCCTCCAACAGGGATGGTTGAACTTTACTGATTTATTAATCTAATTTCTCTGTTAATGGCCACAAAGAGAACAGTTCAGTCACATAATCATAACGATCCTCTTCAAAGCTTTCAGACCCACAGCTCTGCAAGACTATTCATTAATCTATACAAACCTATTTCACTCTCTCATCTAACAAGTGGAAAACCTCTTTCATAGCACTGAGTGAGAGAGTGAGCAAAATGGCTGAAACGCGAAGGTCAGAGGTCAAAAGTCTGCAACGCCCTGCCAGCATGTGTGTCTCTGATTCTCAAACTCTCCCACGGTGCCTGACCACACAGCCAACGTGTGTTGGGGGCTCAAGTGTCCCACCCACAGCTCGCTCACTCCGCCCGTTCCCCTCCGATTCACTCCCATAGCCTGGATCCACGACAACAATCTTCATTCCTGTCAATGTTTATTTTGAATTCCACCAAATGAGGCCACAAGGCACTGTGAGAAAAGCCAATGAATACACTTTACACTTTGAACTGTGATATACAGTTTAATGCACAGCAATTAAGAAACGCTCAAATGCCGTTCCGTCTTTGGGAAAGGAAATGTGGTGGAAAAGTGCACTGTAAATCACCGTGTCAGTCTGCCACAGGCTGTCTTTCATTCTCAGGGCACTTACATGATCTGTTTTTTAAAAAAGTGGTCTATATTTAATCCAGTCTAACATAGAGGTGTGATAAGGAATGACTGAGAGGCGTCGCCCAGGAGGAGGTTCCCTTCTACACATTTCAACCAATCCAGTGAATGTGGAGGAGTCTAAATGGGGTGTCTGAGAGTGGAGGTTGTGTCACATGCTTTCCATTTCCCTAAGAATTCCTGCGGGTGGTGATTCAATTGAAATCCCTATCCTGGAGTTTAGAAAGTGTATATATTATCCTCGTACTAATAAAACATGACTACAAACAATTTCCAGGGGAAAAGAAAGTTGAGTTGAAAACATATTCCAAAAAACATGCTTCAGAGTTCAAACTCACTAGGGGTGAGTAATTAATAGTGTTCTGATGAGCGTTTACTGTGTGAAAATTATTATTCATTTCAAACTGCCCCTCTTACAATAAATCAAATAAAGTCTTGGTCAGGAAATCTGAATACCAGTTATGATTCACTAGGCCGAATACTGGAGGCAGCGTCCTTAGTCTGCAACCTTTGACCTTTAACCATCCCATAACTAACAATTATCTCCTCCTAGACATTGCTGAATGCTCACATTAAAAAGGCACTGACAGTATGTTTTGCATGGAGACCAGGCAAAGGGCTTTACCCCCTCTGACAATGCTAGCTATTCTCGTCGTACTCACACTGCGTTAGCCATGTTGCATCTCCCTGTCAATTTGATATCCATATATCCCCTTCCACATATGCCTCACATTAACATCCACTGACGGACCACACACACACACACACACACACACACACACACACAAACCAAGTGCTCTGATATGCTGGATGGAATTCAGGGAAGAGGGACATCGTTGATGACTGCTTTATTAGATCTGATCTGGGAGATGGAGCATTGTAATTGAATGAAATGTCGATTAGACATGAATATCCCTTGCGGTTATGATGAAATAACAAATGGAAGCAGCAAGAGCTTCGGGAAATCAAAGAAAAAAAATCTAAACTTTCCTTTAGAAAGAACTCTACCACCTTCCAATAAACTGTTACTAGTGTTGGGACTTGGAAATATGTAATTACACTTTCTGATTATGAACTAATTACCACCGTGTTTACATAATAATTTAATGATCAACAACCAGTCAAATGTGGTATGATGTGCCCAAGACGTGTAAGATGTTGAGTTTGGTTCAGACAGCCTTTGGTAAAAAACGCCCGTGCTCGCACAGGCAAACAGAGATGGGGATATTGTAGGAGTGGGACCCGTTGGGCTCGGAGACGTAGAGATAAAAATGTCTCCTGAGGTGTGAGTCATGAGATGGCGAATGACCTGACTACCTGTTCGGTTATTCAAGATTTTGAATATCAGTCATCCAGTATGTAGCATGCTGACAATTCCCCGTTGTGTGTGTGTGTTTGAGGGTGTCAATGTGGAAAGGAGTATGACTGTGTATGTGGGACTTGTGTTTTCTTCAGAACGAGTAACGGTGTGTGTCTGTGTGTGTTTGTCTGCCTGGTAACGGACTGTAATTGGACGAGACCCACCAAATTACTGTAGGCATCAGCAGAAGTGCCACCGAGCAAGAGGCGAAGTTCCACACAAGAACACCAACCATCTTGACTTTACGTCGTTGCTGATAATGACCACACACACACACACACACGCACGCACGCACGCACGCACGCACGCACGCACGCACACACACACACACACACACACGCATACACACAAACACACCAAAGTCTACTTAGTGAACCAAATATGTACACCACGGTTACATGCCTTTAAAAGAAAAAATCCCTAACCCTAAAACAAACCCTCATCCTAACCTTTAACTTAACCTTAACACTAACATAGATGGCCAACATTGTGTTCCTAAACTTACCCGTATCACATCTTTTTATCACATCACACAAAATGCATAACCCTAACCCAGAGGCAGAGCATTAATGGGTGTGATGGCTATGCGGCAGCCATTGCAGTCAATCACAGGGGACCCCAAGAAGTTTATCTTATGGTTGAAAATGATATAGCAAGCAGAATAAAACTATATTATGATTAATATCATACTATTTAGTTGACACTGAAGTGATAAACATCTCTATTTTTCTATGATTCCATAATACATATGTATGATGACCAATCTGTGACCGCGGATAGATCTGATGGATAGATTTTACGTTACAATGACAGGAGCAGCATCGCAGCATCGCAGCTTATGGCAAAAGAGGATTACAGTTACAGTTATGATTCAGGTACAAAAGCAGCTAGCAGCGACGTTTTGTAACAGCAGGTACGTTTTTTTGTAGCCTTATAACTAGCTTCTGTTCAATATGGTACATGAAACGCACATACATTTTGGGGAGAATACTATAAAACAACTTAATTGGGGGGTCTTTTAATTGGGAAATCAGGTAGCAAGACTTTTGCGATTAACACTAAAACTAACCCGAGGTCCAATAGTTGTTTTTCTTTAATCAGTTGGATGATGTTGTTGGCGATATTTTGTTTAGTCATAAACCCACACACACAATTATACATACATAAAATGGTTAGGGTTTATTTTTTTGTTGCCCCAAAAAAATTTTCTCATAAAAACACCAATAATCAAACACCAATGCCAGGACTATCTAATTATCATGATTGCCCCAATATAATACAAATAATGTATTATATGTCATGTCCTGGCTATGCCCCTAGCCATCTCTGCACTGGGCTAGGGCCATAGTCAGGACAGGACTAAAGAAGGTGCCTCTAGGCACCTCTATTTTAGTTTGATCTCCCTAATTGGAGGCAACAATCCAGACCTGCCTCCAATTGGGGAATGCATTTATGTGAACTTTTCCCCACACTCTGTGTGGATTATTTTGGTTATGTGGTTTGTAGATGACACGAAGTCACAGAAGCTGTAAGTTTGTTTCTTTACTTTCTGAATTAAAACATGGATTACCAGCGCCACATTGTCTCTGTGCATGTGTCCTGCCAACAACACCAGCCTTGTGACATTATAATACAATAGTATAATCAAAATGCTAATATACGATTAGACTTAATGTCGAAGACCAAGACAAAAATCATCCTATAGAAATGTTTCACCTCAGCTTAATTACCCGACTTAATGCCTTATACCTTCCTGCTTCAACATGTAACAAGCGGTCACCCTGGTCTAAAAGGGATTTGCTTGTTCTACTGTAATCAATAACTCGCTAATCAATATTGTATGAAAATCAATGGAAATGGTACAATAGGCTGCAGCTTAAAGTGATTATCACACACGTACTGTATAAATCGGTAGATGTGCCATTGTTCAACTCATCACTGGGAGTGTCTACAGCAGATGGGCAATACGCCCAAAAAAAATCCCACAGTTTCTTGGCCAAAGAATTTCAACAAATCAGCACTTCACGTCCGTTTCCAAACAGACGAAGGGTTTGGCTCTCATGTGAAATGAAAAGTTGTTTTAATCGATTTCGTGAAATCACGATGACTAGAATTTGAGAATAGCATTTTTACAAGAATGGAATCTGTATCTCGTTACATTCACCGTGGAGAGCTTTAAAAGTCTTGTAAGTACAGTTTAACCGGCCGAGGGACAGCCATATACTTCCACGTTCCTGTCAATAGTGGAGCAGGTGTACCATTTATATGGGGCAGGGTGATTTTCACAGCTTACCGATGGCGTGATTTTTCCCTCCATACTAATTGACAACATAATATGGCCAGGTAATTTGAAACACGTATTGCTGCGAGCTTCTACGCATCCTGGGAGAACAATAAGGACGCCTGAAACAGTGACAACATGGCATTTGTTACACAGGAGATTTTGTTTCTCTGCCAGCCTGTAGATAACAGGCAAGTCATTATGCATTCATTGGCTCCAAACTAATTGCTATTATCAGTGCGTACGACCCAAGGGACGCCGGAACAAACACATACTTAAAAGCACGCCACCTGTAAACGCTGCTTTACCATCGCACCAAGGCAAACTGATAAGGATGTTTGCCACAAACCATGATTTATGCTGGCGCATAATCGCTTGTTCTGCAAAAAATGTGAGGGAGGTTTCTCTCCAGTAATTGGGTGTTAAATCAATAAGAGTGCGCTGTACCATTATGTCAACAGAATGCGCTTGTAAGATAGCACAATACTGGTAATCACATTGGGCCCTTACAAAATGGATTCCCAGACGAGAACCAATTTGTGCCGCATCCTCCTTTCCTGAAGGATCACCACAGTTAGTCCTCACTTAGCAACCGAGGGAAGCAGTGAAATCACTCAAATTAGTTTGGCTGGACCTTTCATTACTCTTCGTACGCTGTACGCGGTGCAGTCTGAGGGAGACGATTTTCAAGAATGGATCTTTCGGAGTGTTATTGTTGCTATACAGCGAATGAGGTGTCAGGCCCTTTGTAGGGAGAAAGACGAAAGAGGTAGTAACAACTGTTTGGCCCAGACCCTAGGGAGACGATAACGACTTTCCCCGTGTGTGGTAGTTATGTAGAGTGATGATTAATGCTTTATCATCCGGTGACTGGATTGATGTATGAGCTGAAAAGGGCCCCACTACCCTCAGTCAACATTACTTTTCATTCACAATTAATTAGCCATGTCTGCATTTCAGTTCTGCTCTGAAGGACACCACTGTTGATGGGAGATTATTCAAAACAAAACATTTTAATTATGCAGCGTAAGGTGTTTTTATTCTATTTAGAAACGGAAAGGTATTTGAAATGTTTTTCCGTCAATGGGATTTCTGACATACGTTTGATTGATTTTGGCCTTATGAGTCTCACAGACCTTTTTCCGGCAAGGTCAAACTGAACATTCCCTGTGTGTTTCTCTCTAACGGGAAACATTTTTCATTCCACAAATAAACATGATCTAACGGACTCCATGTCATTGTTTTTGTTCAGGTTTAATCTGTGGAGTGTCAGGGTGAACTGTGCCTCATAACACACTCCAAGCGAGTGAAGGAGATTAAACTGATGAATGGATTCTCAGAGGACATTTTCCTGCATTTTTCAAAATTGATGTGTTCAGTCTGTATTTTTCTCCCTTTCTTTCCCTCTTTGCAAGCAGTGCCGGCTTGGGCCTTTTGGTGGCCCTAAGCAAAATTTCAGTTGTGGCCCCCTTTCCCCTGTCGGTTGGAGGCCCCCCTAGCAGTCCGGGGCCCTAAGGGACCGTTGATGTTGCTCACGCCGGGAGCCGGCCCTGAACTTTTTCTCATGTGTGCTTCTGTCCAGTTGTTTTCATAATACTTTGACTGCGTTGTATCTTACAATATGTTTCTTGCAAAGTGCCATTACCCTCAATCTGTCTGTTTTCCTGTGAAACGTCTTAGATGATGTAGCGTCGAAAATGATAATACACATTGCTAGCCAGTGAATGCGTTAGCTAGATAACAATACCATGTGACCAACTCAGGCACAAATGTGTTAAGCCCATCTTTGGTTGATCGATAGGCCACTGCATTTAAACACCTTTTCAGTTCAAACAGTTGGTCAGAGGCCATGTCTATTTTACACACACAGTGATAAATGTGATGAATAGAATGTGCAATACAAGCATTTGAAGTGGTATGATGCTAATTTTAACAAGGAATCACACATCTGGTGGGGAATAATACATTGTCAAAAAAATGTTATATGTACAGTGGATTGGTGACAATGATACAGAAATAATACCTTGATTTGTACCTCAACATTGTGTGAAATACAAACAATTGCCTAAATGTAGGCAGACATAAATATTTTGCTGGGGGTGATACACAATCTTTTTCCCAAACCATTGCATTGTTTGGGTGGAATTCCATTACACTATTTACCGTGTCTATAGTTGCTATTTGGAATTATATGATTGTACTGTATGGAATGAAAAATGACTTGCCGGGACCTGTTTTAGAAGAGAAAAGGGTCACTTCTACCACTGCTCAAGAACAATGAATCTTGAGACAGCCAAGTAAATTTCACAAACATTTAGCGTATAAAATTCTTGTTGTTTAACTGAACGTACAACTGCCTTTACCTCAAAGTCCCCCTTCGGTATTAAACTGTGTTATGAAGAGGTACCTGATATTACTGGTGCAGTAAACAATGTATTCTACAATACTGAAGGATCATAACGCAGAGCATGATATTTATTACAAAGTCCGGAGCTTAGCTTCCCATTGTGGTTGCTCCAATATCAGTGTCATTCCCTCCGAGTGGTCTCAAGGGAGTGCTCACTAGGTCTGGATGGGGTCATCATCGTTCGGAGAAGACATGCGCTTGCTTCTCCCTGTTCTTCATTACGTGTGGAGTCGCTCAGTGACCAATAGAAAATGATCAATAAGTGGCAGCGAATGTGCTTGCTTGGAAAGGGAAGTTTAATTTGTGTCTCACTGATGTTCCCACAGAGTCAAAGCCTCTGCTGGTTGCATGTTAATGGATTTTCAGGGATGTTAATAGATGTTAAGGCATGCTAATTGATGTTAATGGATGTTAAGGCATGCTAATTGATGTTAATAGATGTTAAGGGATGTTAATAGATGTTAAGGCATGCTAATTGATGTTAATGGATGTTCAGGGATGTTAATAGATGTTTAGGCATGCCAATTGATGTTAATGGATGTTCAGGGATGTTAATAGATGTTAAGGCATGCTAATTGATGTTAATAGATGTTAAGGGATGTTAATGGATGTTAAGGCATGCTAATTGATGTTAATGGATGTTAAGTGATGCTAATGAATGTTAAGGCATGCTAATTGATGTTAATGGATGTCCAGGGATGTTAATAGATGTTAAGGCATGCTAATTGATGTTAAGGGATGATAATGGATGTTGAGGGATATTAATGGCTGTTAATGGATGTTAAGGGATGATAAGGGATATTAATGAATGTTAAGGCATTTTAATTGATTTAATGTATGTTAAGGGATGATTATGGATGTTAAGGGATATATATGGATGTTAGGGGGTGTTGATGGATGTTAATGGATATTTTGGGATGCTAATAACTATTAATGGATGTTAAGGGTTGTTAATGGATATTAAGGGGCATTAATGCATATTAATGGATGTTAAGGGATATTAATGGATGTTAAGGGATGTTAATGGATCTTGTATTTAAACCACAAACTCTCAGGTAATGACAAAGGGACAGGTTGACAGTGTTAGTTTGATCAAATGTTATAAGAAAAATTGACTGCACTAGACCTAATTTGGTTTCTCCTTGAACTGTTTGGTCTACTCTTATGGGTTTTAAGAAACAGAACAGTGATTGGCTTCTTAGCATCTCATTACAGGGTTGGGTGGACGTTTTGGTTCAAAGTCTACATTGAGATTTAGAAATTCCACAATGGGTCACACTTTTGTTTTTTAATTAACAGTTTATTTGTCTAAACTGTTTTGAGGGCCATCTAATGATCATTTCTACATATTTGTTTTATCTATTTTTAAATGTTAAAGAGTGAACTGGAGTGTTTACACACCATTTCAATATCTTATTTTAATATCTCAAACTTTCCATGGTGATTGACTAGGCCCTTTGTGGACAAGATTTGGGTGTTTGGCCTTTGTTTGCCCAACCATGCCTTGAATAAATGTATTACATTTGTAACAGCATGGAGTGGTCTAAAAGTTTCGATTTTGTCTGATCAGATTCATTCCAACCATATAAACCATAAAGCAAAATAAAAAACTAAACTAAACTTTAGGCTCATATTAATAGTATTCAAAGATGATAATTTGATCAATATTATTAACCCAAACATTACTTTCTAACACAGCCTTTACTTTGAAATAAAAAGCAAATAATTGCGTATTCCAATGTGTACATAGGCTTTCATATGTAACACCTTCCCCACCATAATACATGTATGTGTCTGTTGTCTGTGTCTGTAGTGTAAAACTTTTGCAATGCCCGCCCCTTCAAATCCATCTACTTACTTTAATTATTCATTTGACCTTTATTTTACAAAGTAAGCTGACCGAGAACCAATTCTCATTTACAATGACAGTGCAAGGCAGCCCAAAGCTAAACACAGAGTACTCAAAACAAACTACATACCATAAAAAAGCTGGAGATAATAATGAATGTGATAATAAATTGCACCAATAAACTACACCATACTTATTCAGAGAGATGAGCTGCATGTAAACTACATTTAATTAACGACATTTAATATATTGGGGTGACTTTTAGCAGCAACCCTGCAAATGACATTGTCAAAGTCTGGGCCTTGTATGATGTGTTCATTTCTTCAATAGTATGTTTTTGCAGCAGAGGTGAAGTGGGCTTTGATTTGAACGAGGAAACCAGTTCTGAAAGTTATTTTTGGCCCGCGGGTGGCTAATGTACACCGGGAAAAAGCGTGAGCAGTTTAATCAGAAAGCGAGGTACTTGATTCCATCTCAGGTGAGAGTATTTGTAGTGTGGGCAGGAGTGTGTGTGGTCTGAGAGATCAAGGACAGCGTGTCATATGTAATTGAAGCTA
Source organism: Esox niger (assembly GCA_016801105.1). NCBI lineage: Eukaryota > Metazoa > Chordata > Actinopteri > Esociformes > Esocidae > Esox > Esox niger. Next base: position 21,540 of record JACXGJ010006686.1, read on the forward strand.
TGTTGAAGGGTGGTCAGTGGAGAACACAATGAGGGCCAAGACGTATGCAAAACAGTGTTGTCTGCGTAAAGGCGAACGACAGTCTTTGGCGGCAGGCGCAACATTACTCACCGCAGCTTTCCAATCGATGGGTGTTTTCAGATCGGGTCTGTACATGCTTTACATACTGACGAACATGCCCCCATCTGAATTGTTCAATTCTAAATGTTTTGTAGCTCTTTCTGAACCTCCCTCACTCAAATGAAATGAAAGGACAAGTCTAAGGGAAAACCCTGGAATGTGTGGCCAACCGCTGCAAAGTGGTTATAAAAGCGTTCAACAATTCTGGTTTTGTCCGAGGTTACTGTGCAGCTTTTAGCTCTGTATGGAGCTGGTAGGAGGCGTTTTCCTTTTCCATGATGGGCTTCACGGTGTCCCGGAACATTTGTGGGTTAGCCTGCCTTTGCTTTCTTAACTGATTGAGTGCACTGGTGCCTAGTTCGCCTAAAGAGGTACAAGAGTGCCAGAGGGCTTTTTCAGAACCTACAGTCATAAGCCAGTGTCTGTTCTTGTGCTGGACCAACTCAGCCAATTCTGCACTGTGCAAGGGCCTGGAGATGTGGTTTTTGACTGATATTGCTTAGCAGAGGACAGCGAGGAACGTTTTTAAAACAGCAGTTAATGTTAAGGTTGTGTTCTAAACTGGGCACCATACCTAAAATCTTTTAGTGTCAGGAGGAACACTTAAACATGACCAACTAGTTGAAATCAAATGGTACTTGCAAAAGCCTAGTGGGTGTAAATGTCAACGCACCCCCTGCAAGATATGCATGTACATATATGTGTAGTCGCTTGATATGATTGATTGGTAAAAGTGGTCTGTTATTCCAGAAGGCTTCACAGATATTTCCTTATGATGCTATTTGTGCCCCAAAATGCAGTTATTCTGAAATACTCTTATGTAGATCCATTACTCTCTTCTTCATGCCAGCTGGTTTCAAACATTCCATATGGGAAGCACCATTGTGCAAGCAGAAACAGATATTCTATTTTGTTTTTCATTTCATGGCCATTATAGCACAGAGTGAAACCATGTTCATACGGCTAATTACAAAAGACAATTTCAAATAATTGGTTTACAGTTTTTATTGGCATTGCAAATTTCACAAAAACATCTGGGTAGATCATTAGTTAGAAACTGGATGTGAAGAATGTAAAGTCTGCATTGCTTCTATTTACAGTTTTGCCACTGTCATTACAAGTCCTGCACTGCTAGTGAGGATTGTAGGAGGAAACAGAATCATATTAGCTCTAATAATTTTTTTAAATATAATTGTCTTAAATTTGTGCCAAATAACCCTTAGGAACATTGGGCCAATGGAGGCATGTGCCCCTTATAGGATAACCACCTGGCAGTCCAACTTATCTGGTGTCTGCCTAAAGCAGGGTTTACCAATCCTGGACCTGGGTACCCCAATGGGCGCACTCCCAAACCTGATTCAAATGTTGCCCTACCATTTACACACTTTAGTAACATTATCAACCTATCATCAAGTCTTTAATTTGATTCCGGTGTGTGAATGCCAAGGCAAGAAAAGAAAAGTCCACCCCTTAGGCTCCCCATGACCAGGATTGGGAAGCATTGGCCTAAAGAGTCTGGACACCGGCCAACTAGTTGTCACTGTCCTTGTTCTCCTGGTCATGAATCTGACCTGGTTCCTTCCTAAAGAGTCAGGACACAGCTCACCTGTATTTTGCATGATCCTGTCGGTCATCGGATCATGCAAAAACATGCACTCTTTAATAGCACAACCAGAAGATGACTAGCCACCGCTTAGAGTCTGGCTCCTCTCTAGGTTTCTTCCTAGGTTCTTTCCCTACTAGAATAGATTATCCTAGGGACTCTGACTTCTTGTTGTTGCTTGCTCTCTAGGGTTTTTACCTGGGTATCTGTATAAGCACAATGTAGCAACAACTGATGTAAAAAGGGCTTCAGGAAATACATTAGATTGATGGACTCATATTCCGTCCACGCTTGATGTCTGTAAAATATGTCCTTCAAGCAGGTACATTATTTATCACATTAAGAATCTTTCACTCAGTTTATGTAAAGACCTTGGTTTCTAAGGACGTCTGGGCTTCCAGTTAAATGCCAGACTGCAAATTAGGCCCATTATATGCCCTTAATAGCTATGATAATATTGCACTGTTTGTGTGAAATGTGAATGTGCCTTTAATCAGATGTATGTTTGTTCAGACATCTTGCTCACCCATTTCCCCTTCTCCATTTGGTCGGTCACATCGTGCAGTTATATGCCTGGAGTAACAGTTTGTGCAGGGACTGAAAATTGTCTCATTAGTTTACCTCATTTTGTGTCCTGGATCTCTAAATGTATCCACCAGCAACAGTGTATTAGAGAATTGTAAAAAGTTCTTCTGAATATTATATAACACACCATGCAGTACCCAGTATACAGTTACACAGGTTGGCCTTCCCATTAAAATGACATAACCTGTATCCAATACGGAGCCTAGTTGGGGCGCGTGTCCTAGTTGGAAATGGTTACAACCTCAAAACGGCAATTCTGCCTTGGGATGGCAGTTTTGGTAGCCCTCTAAACGTATTTGATGTTACATGAAATATTGATTATTGTGAACAGTAGGGAGGGAAACTTTAATCTACCTTCATATATTAGCTGCTTTAGCTTGGTGTTTGGGGTAAATATTCTTAGATATCTTGGTGTTTGGGGTAGATTTTCTTAGATATCTGTGTGTTTGGGGTAGATATTCTTAGATATCTGGGTGTTTGGGGTAGATATTCTTAGATATCTTGGGGTGGAGATCTTTTTCCGGCATATTCTTCCTAATCCACCAGTGTAAGCCACTGATGTGTCCTTGTCTTTGTCTTCTCCATCCTCAGTTGCATACAATTGTGACCTGAGATTTGTTGATACAGGTAGTCGTCAACTTACGACCTATGTGACATATGTCCGCCCTGATTTAAAAAAAAGATTAGAGCAATGTATACTCTTATATTGTTGTGTAGAACTTTGTATGAATAATTGTATGAATATATTATAATATCTGAAGTTGGTGAGCTTATGATTTTAACTCAATGACAATAAATATTTAAAAAACTATAATTGTCAAGCTCAATCATTAAGAGCTCATTTGCAATGGCAGCCTTAAAACTTAACAGAAAAGACAGAGGACTGACTCCTATTACTTCCATGTCAAAGTCTTATTTCAAAGCCAGACATGAATTAAGTTACGGTACATGCGCTGCTTTCATGACACAAAGGAAATTAAAGCAAAAACATGACAGCAAACAAAACACTACTGTAAAAAAGAAAAAATCCGGACAATCAAACATCTAATAAAATCTAATGACTAGTACCACACCACCTCTGTCTGTCTGGACACCCAGCCATCTACAGACCATCCCTCCAACCACACATAACCACGAACCCATTATACTGCCCCCGCTCAAACAGTACAGCCCTTATTTGACATCCTGCTGCCCCTCATCCCCTGGCAGGTTTCTGACGACGACTCCCCAGAGCCAGGAATGGGCCCGGGCCTGGAGCCCTTTCAGGTCCGGAGGCTCTCCTGCCGGAACCTTCAGCTGCCCTCGTTGGCCTTCCGGCAGGCGGAGCAGCACGACTGGGTCCCAAGGCCAGAGACGGAGCGGATCCCCAGGCCCACCAGCCTCGCCCTGCGGATACCGCCGCTCATCGCCATCACCTCAGCAGACACCGCCAGGTATGGGGGTACAAGGGTCTGCCGGGCGGGATCCTGGGATGGAGGGGGCTGGTCTGAGTGTCTGTGCCAGCGGGAGGGATCCTCCGGATGGAGGGGGCTGGTCTGAGTGTCTGTGCCAGCGGGCAGGATCCTCCGGATGGAGGGGGGCTGGTCTGAGTGTCTGTGCCAGCGGGAGGGATCCTCGGGATGGAGGGGGCTGGTCTGAGTGTCTGTGCCAGCGGGAGGGATCCTCCGGATGGAGGGGGCTGGTCTGAGTGTCTGTGCCAGCGGAGTGTCTGTGCCAGCGGAGTGTCTGTGCCAGCGGAGTGTCTGTGCCAGCGGGAGGGATCGAGACTGAGAAAAAGGAGGTGACGGTGAACGAGGAGGACGAGTGAAGGAGCGGAAACTCAGAGGGAAGCTGGTCAAAATATTTGTTTTGTATAATATTTGTGTGTGTGTCGGTGTGTGTGTGTGTGTTGGTGTGTGTCGGTGTGTGTGTGTGTGTGTCGGTGTGTGTCGGTGCGTGTCGGTGCGTGTGTGTGTGTGTGTGTGTGTCGGTGTGTGTCGGTGTGTGTGTGTGTCGGTGTGTGTCGGTATGTGTCGGTGTGTATTTATCAGTCTGTGTAGGGCAGACCTTTGATATCTTGCGACCAAATCATTTCTACTTAGTCGGTCAAACACCAACCTTTTATGGTCAATCAAGATGCTGCCAGTTCAAGATCTGCATACACAGGGTAGCAGGAAAAGCTAACCATAGAAGGCAAGTTGACAGTGTGTTATCAGTGATTAGTAGCGTAAATTCTGTTTCCATGGTTGCAGTTGTCAACACTGGAATCGCATTGTATGGAATTAGTCAGATGAAATGATTGAACAGCGGCTCAGCTGCGTGTTTCTGTGTTTTAATATTCAAACGTTCATACAGATCAGAGGCCAACTGTGACATCTTATTGTACTTCTTATGGATGTCATGATTTCTAATGACTTCTTGCAAGAAAATGTGTGTTTTGAATGAAAGAAAGCAGTACATGGAGGACAGATTTTAATAATCCAGACAGGTTCTATATAGAAAGAGGGTGCAGTTCAGTTTCTCCATTCTTATGAAGTTGTAGTAAATAGCTTGGTGCTGCTGTATGCACTTAGAAGGAGAGGGTGTACAGAATACTTGAAACAAGGATGCCAAATCATTTTTGTGGAAAATTCATACATTATTTGAGAAATATGTCATTTGTAACTGATTATAATAATGTGTTGTCTGTAACTCCCCTGAACTCCGTCACATGTTTGATATTTTATGTAGAACTATAACTGAAACCGTGGAAGGCTAAAACTGGAACCGTGGAAGGCTAAAACTGGAACCGTGGAAGACTAAAACTGAACCCGTGGAAGACTAAAACTGGAACCGTGGAAGACTAAAACTGAACCCGTGGAAGACTAAAACTGGAACCGTGGAAGACTAAAACTGGAACCGTGGAAGACTAAAACTGGAACCGTGGAAGGCTAAAACTGGAACCGTGGAAGGCTAAAACTGGAACCGTGGAAGGCTAAAACTGGAACCGTGGAAGACTAAAACTGAACCCGTGGAAGACTAAAACTGGAACCGTGGAAGGCTAAAACTGGAACCGTGGAAGACTAAAACTGGAACCGTGGAAGACTAAAACTGAAACTGCATGAGATCCTTATTGAAATATGAATGACTGCTATGTGAAGCATAATTGCAAAAACAATTTGGAAGACATTTTGTTTTAGAATGATGAGTGTTCTTGTCAATCTGCAAATGTGACTGACACAGTCAGTGCTTAGTTACTGTAACTACCCACGAAAACTCTGTCAAAATACATTTGAGTAATATAGCAGATGCTCTTAGCCAGACTGATCTGCAGCACTTAGTACACATTTTCAGATTAGCCCATCGTGGGAATTGAACCCTTAACCCTGGCAATGCAAGCATCTCCCTCTAACAACTAAGCACCGCATCTGTTCTGGTGCCATTGGAAGAAGTTATTAATTTCCTGGGTAATGGGCATATGAGAGTGCACGTTTGCAGTCACAGTCAAAGTGGAGCATTTACACAGGAATTTATTTTTCATCCTATTCCCCGAACCCTAAAGTAACTACAGAAATGCTATCAGCTCTGGCAGAGTAGCACTGTTTAGAATATGCTCATCATCGCACAAATTGCATAGATACAGAGAAAAAGGTTAGTGTAGACTACATATATAGACATGGAGTCGTGTAAGAATATTCAATATGCTACTTTGGTGATGGCAGAGCCGGCAATATTCAGAAGACAGGGACTCATTCTGATGCTATCTATAGATCTATAGTTTCTGTGCACATACGATACAATATGCAACAAATTCAACTTGAACAAGGGGTTTAGGTTTATGCCACACATGTATATGGCCTATCACTGGGCCTAGGTCAAAGCTCTCACCGGCGAAACACTAAAAGCCATCAGCTCTTGTCAAACACACTAGAACTGATCATTTGTTTAAATGTTCAAAGAAACGATTTCCAATTTAGGGCTATAGAGCATTTGCCAGAACAGCACAGCCCATCCAATCAACTCATATGGAAAGGGGAGGTAGAGATATCTATGCAGCAAGCCATGCTATAATTTCTTTGTTTACTATATGACACACTTTAGGCATATAAGGACACCATGTTCAAGCATTAGACATTTTCTTTTGAAATAATGCTGTCGACACCCTATGTACACCCTATATGTGCAATTAGTTTTTTTGACTTGTTTTCTTGTACTAAATGGTGAGGGAAACATACCTTTTTACAAACAACAACACAATACAACAATACTTTTTAATTTAAACGTCTGCAGAGATTAGCAGAAAAGGCACTTTATTTTTCCCGCCGCACAAATATAACGTTTGGCGAGGACAGCCTGCCTTTTGAGGAGGCTTTATTGCGGCGGCGCCAAGTTGGACACTGTGACGGTGGACAGACACTGACCATCTCACTGAAGGCGATCCACAGACGTGAGGTGACGGCGAGACGGGCTGCTGAGGCTGTAGAACCTCCACACCCACAACCCACCCCGTCTGCTTGTCCCTGATCATCATCCATAATCCCGTCTGCTTCCTGTCTCAATGCACAGATGTACGCATTGTGTAGGTATTCAGATATACAGTGTGTGTGTGTATATATACAGAATGTACTGTATATGTATATAAGTCTGTCCCTGAGCAAAGCTGTTAACCCTAGCTGAAAATACAGAAGCCAAGCTGGGTTGAACCATGTGTGCAAACTGACAAATATCCCCTTTTCCGTGTATATATGAACCAAAGTAAGAGTGAAAGGGTCTAATGCAATCTGCACTGCATTCAGTAAAGCACAAAGAAAGACCAAGAACTTCACTTTGAATTACAATGGTAGCTGCCCTAGAAAGCCTGTAACTTACATGGGCAATACGCTTTTTCAGTGACTCATGTCGCATGCGATCAGCGTTGCTTTGTCTGGGCGGGATGTGTCAATGTGTGACTCTTCAAAGCAAACGTTATTTTTTTAAACGGTGTCCTTCAGTCGACAAACAGCCACCTCTTCCGTTTCGAGCCAGGGGTCGTTGCATTTGTGTGAGCTCCAAAACGTCCACACTGGCTAGGAAAAAAGACTTAACAGAGGTGTGTTTCCTTGAAAATGACTTAACGCACATCCAAGGAGGCGTGTAATTATCGTGCTCGTACACACGAAAATTGCATTTGCGTTTCAGTAGCCATGTACCGAATAATATGTAAGAGTAAAAGTTAGCGGCTCCCGTTGCATCTTTAACTTGTCACACAAAAAATCTGCAACATCTGGTTTGGCCACATGCTTCTCAGCAAGAGCTCTCATTGATAACATGGACAGGCTATGGAAATGTGCAGGACCATTTTAGCTATTTGCTTTTGGCATCTGTCATCATGTCTCCGGCACATAGCCTCCGCTTGACATCTGTTCAACTGGAAATGTGGGCGATCGCTCGGCACTTAAGAGCCATGTGAACTTCGTCAAAAACGAATGCTGTATTTCATGATTGACCGATAAACTTTAATTGCTGTTCAGATTCATAGCGTGAAGAACGCCGCCATTTCTCGCATCATCAATTTTACGGACGCACAGGATATTGTCTATCAATGCGAACACAGACTTAGAAATGATTTTGCTCAGTGGGCGCTCAGTAATCATGCCGCTGCGTTTCCATCACCACAGCTGGGATTCATTTCTCTAACATCTTAGTTTTACCCTAATGAAAGATGTTTGACTACGTGGTTCAGAAGCTAGCGAGAACACAACAAATGTGACATTTATGATAATGTGTTTTTGTGCTGGTGCTGTGGGAAACTGCACAGGGACTTCAGAAGTAAACACTGCTCTGGGACCTGAAGATCCCAAAGCGCATCTTTGTCGCACATTTGATTACTATTTGCAGACCATTATTTCCACTTAAGCACTAATATTATACTGTTGGCTAATTCTCTCCTTTAGTTATGATTGCAGTTATGGGGATCTTTAACCCACTCGTATTCATTTGTGTGTATGAGAGATTGAGAGATAGTGTGAGCGGGGGGAAGAAAGAGACTGTGTGTGTTCACAATGTGTTTTTATGTGTTTAAGACTGAAAATATCTTGTCAGAAGAAGGCCTCAACGTGCACAGAAGGAAGAAACCATTCTATTACGGCAATGGTTGACATTTTAGATGCGTCCTTTCCTCTCCACTTGATCCTAAACTAAAGACTCAGCCTATCTTTGAGCTGAGATCAAGAATCATGAAAAGTGCAGCTCAAATGGCACCCTATTCCCTATGAAGTGCCCCATGTACTAAGAGCCCAGGCCAAAATCGGTGCGTTATGTAGAGACTTAAGTCTTTCATTTGTGAGGCTAAGTATTTACCACAATGAATGAATGATGCAAAGGTCAAATTCTAGCATTCTACATCATTGCCTATTCCATGTAATTGGGATAGTCTGGATCGTTGCCATGATTTATGTTAGGTAACTGATCAAATCTGTCAAGATGTGATCCCGTCTATCCCAGTTTGTAGAGTGTGGCGCTTGCAGTGCCTTGGTTTGTTCACTCTACATCTATTCCCATTCAAGGCGCAAACTGGCAGAAAGATAATGTATGAGAATATATGCAGTCACTGGATCTCTGGATAGGAGGGTCAGCTAAATGACTTGATATGTCAAAGAAGGCCTAAAGAATGGCAAGCAAGCAAGTTTAATTATATAGCACAATTCCTACATAGAAGCAATTCAATGTACTTTACAGAGAAAAATACATCTGTTCCTTAGCTAGCGGAAGGCCTCATCGTACATAAAAGGAAGTAACAGTTATGGCAATGTTTGACATTTCAGGTGCGTCCAGTTCTCTCAAGAAGACTCCTCCATCATGAAAAACCACAAAAAAATACTGAAGTACTGTGTGCGGGGCCTCTTTTAAAAGTTAATCAAATCCTAAAATTATTATGAAAACAAACATAGAACACAAATGAGACAAAGATAAAAGATAATTTGTTTTAAAAAGATATTTAAAAAAAGGCTGGCGGAAGTCAGCTCGCAGGAGAGTTAACAAAACTGACAGGCATGAAGGCAGATTTCTTATAGCTGAGAACAGTGACCTATATGATTCACATTCATGATTAGTAACTCCGCGGTTCTTTGTAAAGAGGGAAAACGGAGAGCGGTTTAGTCAGTACCTCCCTTGACAATGGCGGCGTCATATGAAAAGGTCAACCTCATCGTTTGTTAGGTGGGAGTGCTGAGGATGTCAGAGCAGATTGGCACCAGGGTTTATCTGAATCTGAATTAAAGGGAAGAATTGAATTAAATAACCCAGAATTAAAAAGCTTTTGATATGAATTGCTCCTCCTTTTCAGTTAGTTGAGACATCTTTCAAGGGACCCACCAGTGGTCTCCACTGCCTCTGTTTTTATGGGATCTGTCATTTAAATGTCTCCAGATTTAAGATGTAACATTGTACTGCCCCAATGGATTGGATAAATCACCAAAATAACCAATTTAAAAGAGGTGACTGAGCTATTAGGGGTTGATATTTGTTTGACTTGTATTTTGAAGATTCAAGTGAAGCTGTCTGGGATTCCAGATATCGTTAACATTTGGAACAAATATTAGAACATTTAGAACAAAACATTTGTAACAAATCTTAGCCTAAAAGGAGCTCATGCTTCATTCTCTGTGTCATAACATCAGTATCAATACATTACCTGAATTACAGCTACAAATCGACCGTAGAAGTGTAAGTTGATGTTCTGATATAATGGATGGCCTTCAATGGAGAAGTTTGTTTTCATGTTAGCTTTGCAGGCCTTGTCCACATATCTACATATACATACATCTTTATATACTATCTCAAATATCATGAAAAATACTGATAACATGCCTGTAAAATCCTTGGAACAAAAACATGAAATGTTGTTTCAAGTTGAGGAAGTGTCTCAAGTCTCAAGTGAGGAATCTTTTTTTAAATAAATTAACAATATGTAAATAACATTTACATATACTCCAGCCCTCTACTGGATAAATAGAATGTTTTTGTCATCTTATAGGAAAAGCAATGGCATTTTCCAGGGGAAGAAATCAAGGTGAAACATTTTTATTTGTCACTTCAAGCTTAATTATGTCATATTTTGGCAAAACTGATGACCCATTGACAGAAATTATTTTCTGTAAATTGTTTTCATTAAAACATGGATTATCACCGCCTGTACGTCTCTGCGCCTGTGTCCTGCCGCCAGCCTTGTGACAACGACTTGTCATTACACTGCTCATTCCACTCCAATCCACATTTATGTTGTATTTACACCTCAGTGGCCTGGGGACTTTTGGTTGAAAAATTGCCCCATGTTACCTCATAAGGTGACGTTCGGCAATTCTCATTATTACCGTAAAAAAAAGAAAAGGTATCTCCCACTCAAAACCGGCATTAAGTCTCATTTATGTAAATAAACCTAAGAGACATTTTAGTCTCACACCAAAAAAAACTTTACTTAGATACCTAAAAGTTGTTTTCCCATTTAAAAAATCATACTTTTACAAACTTTAACCCAAATCTCACATTAGTCTCACCCTAAATAACTAAACAAGTTATGCCTAAACCTAACCCAGTCCTAATCCTAAATAGTAATGCTTAACCCTAAACTTAATTCTAAACCAAATCCAAAAACTTTTAAACCTAACCTCGGTTGTTACTTTTGCCCTAAACCTAACACTCAGGCCAACAAAATGCCTATTCCAAATTAAGGAATGAATTCTGTCCATTTTTTATTATTTATCCACAGTTTGGGGACATTTTTGTTCACATATATAATTAAGTCAAAAATACACGCACACACACCACCTTGGTCATTTTGTTACTGTGGTTACAGGATGTTTCAAGAGGGATGGAAAATTATCTGCCTCCCTGTTGCTCCCAATCAATGTCCCCCTGCTGTCATTCCAGGAAAAGCCCACCCTGGCGTCCCCCACCCTGGCGTCCCCCACCCTGGCGTCCCCCACCCTGGCCTCCCCCACCCTGGCCTCCCCCACCCTGGCCTCCCCCGGGGATACATTTGGGGCCAGGCTCCGGAAGAAAATCACTGGCTGTTTAAGTGAAGAGAAGTGAGCTGTGTGGACGATAAGCCATAGCTATTTTGAACATAGCCATCAAAATGAATGAACGTACAACTTCAGACGTATTTCCTTCAGTGATTCGGCTTCCTTTGTTGTAACAAATGACCAGTGTCTTTACTGAAGCGCACATGTCATTATGAGAAGAATAGTTGAAATGGGTTATTCTACAAGGGGGCTGACAGTAATCTACTTTATGTCAACCTACTTTATGAAATGGGTTGCTGTACATTGAGTGGATGGATGATGAAGGACGACTGGAAAGCATGTCTTGAGTGACAGGTTACTGTAACAGATGCATGTGAAATGTTGCTCCAATACCGTGCTGTCATTTTGGCGATGATGTATTGGTACAGTGTTCCTGACCCACAACGGCGATGACGTATTGGTTCAGTGTTCCTGACCCACAACGGC
>JACXGJ010006687.1:0-33387 GCA_016801105.1 Esox niger
CAACAACCATGCCACGCTCAAAATTGCTTAAATCACCTTTCTTTCCCATTCTGACATTCAGTTTGGAGTTCAGGAGATTGTCTTGACCAGGACCACACCCCTAAATGCATTGAAGCAACTGCCATGTGATTGGTTGATTAGATAATTGCATTAATGAGAAATTGAACAGGTGTTCCTAATAATCCTTTTGGTGAGTGTAATTGCTAGATTGATATCAAAAGCAAGCTGCAGTAACTATATTGTAAAAAAAATGCCAGAATACTGAAACAATGAAAGATTGCAGAGTGAAAGGACTGAAATAAACAAAAAAAGTGTAGTTGATGGTAACGGTGCACGTCAAGAGCATATGTAAATTAAGTGAAAGTGCAAGTTTAGTTATTGGACAATACATGTTCTATGGTTTTGATAGTGACCCCATTTCACACTGGTTAGTTTTGACACCATGTATCTGGGGCTAGCCCGGAAAAGTAAATGATTACCCTGCTCTGGAGCAGGGCCAGCTAGTCCTAGGCTGATGGTGTTGCTAGTCCTAGGCTAATGGGGGTGCTAGCCCACTATATAATTAGCCCACTATATAATATTCAAGAGATATTCTAGAATCTTATGTAAAAGCAAACAATTTAATCACATTACTCCAGTGCTTGCACTCGCTGCCCTATATGTATATATAAATATATACAGTGCCTTGTAAGAGTATTCACCCCCCTTTGCATTTTTCGTGTTTTGTTGCCTCACAACCTGGAATTAACATGGATTGTTTGAGAATTTGCATCTTTAAATTTACAGAACATGCCCACAACTTTGAATATGTTTTTATTTATCTATTGTGAAGCAAACAACAAATAGGACAAAATAACAGAAAAAGTCAATGTGCATAACTATTCACCCCCTACTTTGTAGAGCCACCTTTTGCAGCAATCACAGCTCCAAGTTGTTTTGGATGAGTCTCTGAGCTTACCACATCTTACCACTGGGATTTTTGCCAATTCCTCCTTGCAAAACTGCTCCAGCTCCTTCAAGTTGGATGGTTTGTGCTTGCTAACAGCAATCTTTAAGTCTGACCACAGATTTTCTATTGGACTGAGGTCTGGACTTTGACTCGGCCATTCCAACACATTCAAGTTACCCCTTAAACCACTCAAGTGTTGTTTTAGCAGTATGTTTGGGGTCATTGTCCTGCTGGAAGGTGAACCTCTGTCTTAGCCTCAAATCACACACAGAGTGGTCCAGGTTTTGCTCAAGAATATCCCTGTATGTAGCACTATCCATCTTTGCCTCAACTCTGACCAGTTTCCCAGTCCCGGCTGCTGAAGAACATCCCCACAGCATGATGCTGTCACCACCATGTTTCACTATGGGGATGATGTTCTTTGGGTGATGTGTTGGGTTTGCGCCAGACATTTTCTTTGATGGCTGAAAAGTTCAATTTTAGTCTCATCAGACCAGAGCACCTTCCTCAATACATTTTGGGAGTCTCCCACAAGCCTTTTTGCAAACTCAAAATGTGCCATTTAGTTTTTTGCTGAAAGTAATGACTTTTTTCTGGCCACTCTGCAATCAAGCCCAACTCTATGTACAGATACTCCAGTCTCTGCTGTGGAACTCTGCAGCTCCTCCAGTTACCTTTGGTCTCTGTGCTGCCTCTCTGATTAATGCCCTCCTTGCCCGGTCTGTGAGTTTTGGTGGGTGGCCGTCTCTTGGGAGGTTTGCTGTTGTGCCATGTTATTTCCATTTGGTTATGATAGATTTGATGGTGCTCCTGGGGATCATCAAATATTTGGATATTTTTTTATAACCTAACCCTGACTTGTACTTCTCAACATCATTGTCCCTTACTTGTTTGGAGAGTTCATTGGTCTTCATGGCAGTGTTTGGTTAGTGGTGCCTCTTGCTTAGGTGTTACAGCCTGTGTGGCCTTTCAAAAAAGGTGTATAGATGTACTGACAGATCATGTGACACTTAGATTGCACACAGGTGGGCATCATTTCAGTAATTATGTGACTTCTGAAGGTAATTGGTTGCACCAGAGCTTTTTATGAGCATCATAACAAAGGGGGTGAATACATTTGCACATGCCAATTTTCAGTTTTTTTATAAATAAAAAAAAATAGTTTTATGTATATATTTCTCTCATTTCACTTCTCCAACTTAGGCTATTGTGTAAAAATAAAAAAAACATTGAACTAAAGGCTGTAATGCAACAAAATAGGTAAAAAGGCACTGTACATGTACAAATACACATATGTTCTGGAACACAATCTTATGGACTGATGAGACCAAGATGAATCACTACCAAAGTGATGGAAAGGCTAAAGTGTGGAGAAAGAAAATAACTGCTTATTATCCGAAGCTTACAAGCTCATCTGTGAAGCATGGTCATGGCTTGGGCGTGCATGGCTGCTTCTGGAACAGGCTCATTAATATTTTATGATGATGTAACTGATGGTAGCAGCAGAATGAATTGAGAAGTGTACAGAAACATTGTCTGCCAATTTATGGAGAAATGCATTGAAACTAATCGGGAGAAAGTTCATCATGCAGCAGGACAATGACCCAAAGCACACAGCCAACAAAACAAAGGACTTCATCAGGGGAAATATGTAAGGTTTTAGACTGGCCAAGTCAATCACCTGACCTTAACCCAATAGAGCATGCATTTCACCTCCTTAAGAGGAGACTGAAGGGAGAAACACCCAGAAACAAACAAGAACTGAAAGAAGCGGTGTTAAAAGCCTGGAATAGCATCACAAATGAAGAATGCAACAGTTTGGTGATGTCGATGTGTCGCAGGCATGAGGCAGTTATTGCAAGCAAGTGTTATGCCACCAAATATTAAATGTTATTTACTTAAAGATTATTTGTTCCTTTACTCTTGCTCACCTAAAAATGCTGTGGTCTAATACAAACGGTGATATGTCCTAATTTGTTTAACACATCTAGATGTGAATACCAGGAAATTACAGCTGAAATTCTGAACTCTTGTCTCATACTCATCTTTTGATCTTGAACCCAAATGTCTTCAGTGACCATCAAAACCAAAGGAATTTGCCTTGCCGTTCCAATACTTTTGGAGGGGACTGTATATGAAAGACACCTGTCCACAGAAGCAATCAATCAAATTCCAAACTCTCCACCATGGCCAAGACCAAAGAGCTGTCCAAGGGATATGACTGTCAGGGACAAGATTGTTGACCTACACATGGCTGGAATGAGCTACAAGACCATCGCCAAGCAGCTAGGTGAGAATGTGACAACAGTTCATGCGATTATTCGCAAATGGAAGAAACACAAAAGGATTGTCAGTCTCCCTCGGTCTGGGGCGCCATGCAAGAGCTCACCTAGTGGAGTTGCAACGATCATGAGAACGGTGAGGAATCAGCCAAGAACTACAGGGGAGGATCTTGTCAATGATCTGAAGACAGCTGGGACCATAGCCACCAAGAAAGCAATTGGTAACATCCTGCATCGCCCACAAGGTCCCCCTGTCATTCAGGTTTAGAGTCATTAGGGTTGAGGCCATAAGAAACCTTAATGACTTAGAGAAGATCTACAAAGAGGAGTGGGACAAAATCCCTCCTGAGATGTGTGCAAACCTGGTGGCCAACTACAAGAAACGTCTGACCTCTGATTGCCAACAAGGGTTTTGCCACCAAGTACTAAGTCATGTTTTACAGAAGGGTCAAATACTTATTTCACTCATTAAAATGTAAATTAATTAATAACATTGTTGACATGCGTTTTGCTGGAATTTTTGTCGTTATTCTGTCTCTCACTGTTCAAATAAACCTACCATTAAATGTATAGACTGATATGACTTATCATGCAAAAAAATATATTTTATAGAAGGATAGTGATCATATGAAGCCAATTATCACCACATAGTTGTTTGGCTCCATTTTAATCATAATGATAACAGAAATTGCGCTAATGGCCCTGATCAAAAGTTTACATACCCTTGAATGTAAACTTTTGTTTACACCTTGTGTGGTTGAGTTGCCCTTAAGAAGCCTCTACTGCACCAATGCCACAAAAAAAGCCTGGTAACAATATGCCCGACATCACTTTGACACGCCTCAGCTCCTGGCCCACTGTAGTTTGGAGGCCAAAATAGAGGTTTATGGTCACAACCATAAGCGCTATTTTTGGATAGGGGTCAACAAAGCCTGTGGAGAACAGAATACCATCCCCACTGTGACGCAATGGTGGTGGCTCACTGATGTTTTGGGGGAGTGTGAGCACAGAGAATCTTGTGAAAATTCATGGCAAGATGATTGCAGCCTGTTATCAGAAAATACAGGCAGACAATTTGCAATCTTCTGCACAAAAGCGGCACATGGGAATCTCTTGGACTTTCCAGCATGACAATGACCCTAAGCACAAGGCCTAGTTCACCTTCCAGTGGCAAAAAGTTTAAAAGACAATTATTTCAATTAAAAATCTCCATCAATTTTTCTAACCTTGTCAGTGGCTGCATTTCCTATTCAAACTCATTTCATGTAACTTTTGAATGGTAGTTTATCTATTTTAATGCTGTAACAAAGCTCCACTGTAAAAGAGAACTTGGTCTCAGATTGTTTCCCTGTATAAACAAAAAGAAGATTGAAGATTTTTAAATGGGCTCTTAAGGCCAGTAGATGACAGTTTTCTGGGATTGTCTCTCGGGTTTTTGCATGGGAATGACTGGTTTTTGGTCATATGGTTGTGGTGTGTCTTTTCATTCAATACATTTTATGGTGTGCTCAAAGCATGTAAACCAGGGGGCCCAGCACAGATGAAAACAGCCATGAATCTCTACAACCAACGCTCTCTATATGTTTGTCCTTTTCTCGGTATCTACCTACCTGGCATAGGTGGGCGTGATGACATAAATAGTGGGAAGAGCTGCTTTAGCCGCTGGTTTCTGGGGAGGTTTTGATGCCTCCGCCTTCCTCATCTGCTCCTGCAACCTGTGCAGTTCCCCCCGCAGCCGAGAAATGGTACGATCCTTGGGCATATCATGCTCTGCACAGTCACAGCGCTGGCCTGGAGACCAACACACACACACGCACGCACACACACGCACACACACAAATTGTTGGGAATTATGTTTATTCCCAAATGACACCCTGTCCTCTATTTGGTGCACTTTGGACTAGAGAACAGTCACGCATTAACAGTACTTCAAAGACTCATTAGCAGCATTTACACAGGTAGTTAAACTCTGTGTGTTTTTTTCCAATTTGTCTAAAAAATATGTCAAAAAAATTTGTTAATAATTTATTTTCTGCCAGATCTGAAAGGTTATATTATCATGACAGTTAAGAAAGAAGACAAAGTAAAAGATATGAAGGAAAACAGATGAAGGGAGGGATCAAAGGATATATAGACAGCATAAACGCAAACATGGTTACAGAAAATTGAGAGGAGAACATCTTACCTAGCTGCATCAGAGCATAGATGAGGCCCATGAGGGAAACCATAAAATAGAGGACAAACACCGTCTTCAGTTTCAACTTCATCCTCGTAGCCATAGCAACCTACTGGCTAGACAAACACACGAGCGCGCACACACACGCGCAATTTATAAATTTGTTCTATTGTAATGTTGATACAGTATCAAAACATTAAAAGTGTTGTGTGGTATCAGCACTCAAATATTAGAAAAAAACTTCAGCTAGATAAACCACTTATACAAAAAGAGAGGAGTGCAATCACAAGCACACATACACCAGCTAGCTACTATGCCATTATGTTTCTGCGCAACTAGCTTAGCCAACTCAACTGCTTTGTTATTGTTCGGTTGTGAGAATTCCAAAATTTGGTTTGTTATTGCTGTCTGGTCGTGCGTACTCGACTCAACTGCTTGGTTATAGTTATAAATCCACAATATACTTATGAGACGATAAAATATAGAAGAGTAACATTAAGACGCCGCTAATATTAATAAGTAGACACATTGACATGTGCTGCCACAGAAATTTCATCTTCATATCTAGTTAACCAAACAGTTATATACATGTTAAAGTCAAGGAATAGCTAGATAAAATAAATATCACAAAACATCGACATGCCCAAATAGAAAACATTAACAAGACTCGATTAGATAGGTTTAGACAGCTAGCGAAACCCGGTAATTAACCATACAGCTATATTTTGGCACTTACAAGGGATAATGTTATCGGATCTTGAGGGGAAGCGAAAGACCCAGTTTTCAAAGACTTCATTTAAGACATTTTGGGGAAAGCATTCATTATAAATGAGCCCACATACATGGGCAAAAATTCATTCATTCGGCTAGCTAGCTACGTAACATTTACTTTATTTGTAACAACTTCCGGCTTTGAGTGTACGACCAACTAAAAACCAGGGAGTTTCAGAAAGTAAAAAACGGTTCCGCCGTTACTCAGAATTTTACGGAACAGGCTAAGCATTTTTAATAAAGAGGATTGACTCCAGGGCGTCACCATGCACTGCTGGTATTTGCAAACATAGGTCATGTACTTTTCTCTAAACCCAGCTAACTTGTATTTTTGCCATCTGTCCTGTGCGGACTAAGTTACACATTATTCATTAAATCAACTGCGTTGTTTTTGGAGCCACGAAAGGTAAAACACTAGACACGCAATGTCTGCTGTCTGTGAACAATAAAAATACATTAAAACCAGGTCACCTAACCGATTGGTACACATACCTTCATCGTCAATATAAAAAACAACGTTATAGAAGTTTCCTTTATTTGTAACATACAAATAAAACACTGACAAGGCAGAAACGACCATTTCCTTTTTTCCCTTTCATCTTTGTTGTACATAATCAAACCAGACAAGACCACTCATTCTCAGACACTTGAGTTTAAATGTCATTTTTAAACCGAAACAAGTGTTTTACCCGCAAAATAAAACAATTAATCTGTAACAGATTATACCCACAGAGGAAAAAAAATAAACGGGTTAAGAATAGACAAAAATAAAAAAAACATGTCAAAAATAAGAGGTGAGGATTTCCAACACGCCATCATGAAAGGATGAATCTGATGTTGAATAAAAAAATAAGGGTAAAATTCAACATGTATTCCATAAAATAAAACATTTTCAATTTCAAACACTATTGGTCCGCAACTCTGCAATGCAAACCCAACCAATGCCACTAATCAAGTTAGAGATTACCTATAGACACAGATCTAGGATCAGATTCCTATTAGGCAAAGAAACTTAAAAACTTCAAATCAGTGTCTACAGGTAACTTCATCATACTGCCCCCTAACCTACAGAAACAGGATTTCTAGAGGACATGCCATTTTCCCCATGCTTAATGCCATTTCCCCCCATAGCCATTTGGGTCTGATAAAACATTTTCCCCCATCATTGGCCAGTTGACCAGACACATTTTTTCTTAATTACTAGGTTTTAGGCTAATCTGTGTACAGGATCCCCTAATATTCAGGTAACAAATCGGGAAATCTAATCCTAGATCTGTAGTTAAGGGGGATTTGTCTCCATGCCCAAATTATTGGACTGTAAAAAGGATGTCAGTTATCCTGGGATTTAAACCTGAGACAGACATGGTCTGTAGGATATTATCTGGTCAGAAAGTAGGAAAAGAAACAAGCAATTGTACTCAAGACAGTAGATATATATACAGACAAGCAATCTTGACGTTTATATTGTTTTTACCATAGTCATCGTAGAGTTTGTGATTTTGCTTAAATTTAATACATCCCAAATGGAACCTTATTCCCTTTAAGTGCACTACACTTGCAAACTGCAGATGGGCTTTTGTAACAGCACCAGTCAAAAGTAGCGCACTATAAAGAGAATGGTTTACAATTTGACACACTGTCAGTCGTAGAGTTCAAATAGAAATCCCCCAATCTGGCCATGACAATATTCTGAAGGTTTCTGTATATAAAGAGCAATGGCAACAAGACCCACACAGGCCAATGGTAACAACGTTCCAAATGGTGTACTACCTCTGAGCGCTAAGAGAGCTGTAAAGGGAAAATGGCGCCATTACTGAAGCTAGTCGCCTGGGCGGAGAGTGATATTCGCAAGGATTATCTAGAAAAACACTTGACTTGGTTCCCATGCAAACTACTGACATAAATTTTTTTAAATGGAGGAGCCATGAGATCTTAATAACAGCAATGCAACCGTGGGTCTTCCTGCCATCCAACAGCATTAAGTGGAAACTGTAGAAGGGAATGAAAGTGATCTGGGGCCCTCTGCATTTATGGGACTGGGGGGGTTAGCAAAACACCTTGCTGAACTAAAGGGAAGCGTGAGCTTCTGTCCCATCATCCACCGTAATCTACTGCTCAGAATGCTTGGCCATTTATACATGGCCGTGTCCATCACAGTATGTATGTTTGATGACAGAGCCTTGGAAATGTTCAGAAAGAAGGGAGACAGGGGCATAAGCAGATTCCTAACTCATCAAATAGTTGTAAGATGGCATGGAAGAGGGAAAAAAGAACCGTGGAGGGGAGAGAGAAGGACGAGATACAGAAGAGAACTGAAGAGGGGGGTCAAAGGTTGTTACATTTTTGGGTTTAAAGATAAGGGTTTGTGAAGGACTACAGTAAGGACTACAGTAAGGACTCAAGACAAGGAAAGCGGGCAAGAGGGAGGGTGTTGGAGCGCAGGACCAGGAAGTGGTGAAACAAAAAGGGGGCTTGTCCCTCAGTGGCAGCAGCCCCCACAGTGCCCGCCTCCTCCATGGCTGTGGCCCGATGCCTCTGCGTGTTTGGTCCGCCGTGACAGGATTTCATAGGTACAGTCATCGCCACAGCAACCAGACACACTGGGAGAGGTGTCGTCAATCTCGAACCTGGGAGAAGACGAGAGACAGACAAAGAAAGGAATATAATGAGTACAGTAGGGGGCCAAGAAAATCTCAAGAAAATAATGTTGAAAATAAATGTTGATTTTAAATTTGAAAACCTGTTGAGACTTACTGTAAAGCTTCCCTGAAAAACTGGTATGCCCCATGGTTGTGTTTGAATACTGTTAACATCACCTTTTTCATCTGTGTGCTGGAGACAGAGGGGAGAGAGAGAGAAGGGAGGAGAGGTGGAGGGGAGAGGGGATGTGTCATGATTAAATTATTAGCCAATTTCGTCAGGCAGTGGTGACCGATAGTTAATGTTTTATCAACACATCTCTGTCCATCACCCTTGTTGACTACTGAAAGCCAATATGCTGTTAGAGACTTAGACAAAATTTACCAATCCCACCTAGTTATAATTTTGATTCAAAGATGCACAAATGTAAACAGTATAACCAAATGTTCTGGCAGCATGACTTGCAAAGGAAGCTTAACGGGTAATAACAGAAATCCTTCTCTAGAAAAGGTTTACACTAACTTCAGTAAAAGCAGCCTCCCGACAGCTGACACTTCTCTTGTTGGCATTCCCTAACTTGTTCAATAATCATAACAAATCTATTGTTTATTTCCATTCTGGACTCCCTATATCTGAACGACACCAGGACCCAAAATATCATCATCATCATCATCATCATCATCATCATCATCATCATCATCGAGATAACACAAATTAAATATATTTATTGCAAAGGAGAACAAATGAGAAAGAATGGAAGGCTAAATAGACCTATGAGAATGATACCAATACTGGTGAAGTACCATGCGGTTTAGCTACTAAAGCCATACATCCAATGCGTTTGGTCGTACTCAGTGATAAAAAAACTAAGCAAGCAATAACAGACAGCACCTTATATAGGGTGACAACATTACTCAACCGACAATGACTATTAATAATGACAAATAACAATTTAATTGAGCCTATGTTTTAAGGCTGTTTATGATTTTAAAGTGGGCAATAAAATCACTTTGGTATTATAAATAGGCTCGGCCTATACAAATGATAAGTCTAGGCCTATTGCCAAAAATGAACAAAAACTACCACAAACAATTCAACCCATGCAGAATGTCCTTTTCCAAAAACGGTCCCTCAAACAGGGCGAATCAGACTTTATATCTGCCAAATGCTGCGCTTTGAAACCAGAGAACAACAAACTGTTGAAGCTTTGTTTTAATTGATTTTATTCTTCATATTAGACAGTAGCTTACATGCAGTTAGAACTGACACTATTGACATTTTAGTTGATGTGTGAATTGTCACAAAAATAATTGCGATAAACAATTGAATTCCCTACATTGTTCATTTAATACAACTAGTATATTGAAAGCCTAGTAATTCTGTAAGAATACACATGGTGGTTCTGGAGATTCTTCTACAGATTTGTGGTGTTTGCACTTTTGATCACAACCTTTCTCGAGCAAATTCAACTCCTCCAAATAATTGCTTCAATTATATAATAACCGAAACATGCCTAGAGTGGTGCACTTGTGTTTGGCATTGGAACAACCACTGAATCCACATTAATAATTTCACTTCACAAAATTCAACAACAATGCAATATACAATGCAATATACAGTGGATATGAAAAATCTACACCCCTGTTAAAATGCCAGGTTTTTATGATGAAAACAAGACAAAGATAAATCATGTCAGAAATGTTTCCACCTTTAATGTCAGCTTTAACGTGAACAATTATAGATTTTATTACAGCACTCAGTCTTTTGGGGTAGGAGACTATTATACATGGCACATCTTAACATGGCAATATTTGCCCACTCATCTTTGCAAAAGCACTCCAAATCTGTCAGATCTCCTGTGCACAGCCCTCTTCAGATCTCCCAACAGATTTACAATTAGATTCAGGTCTGGGCTCTGGCCGGGCCATTCCAAAACGTTAATCTTCTTCTGGTGAAGCCATGCTTTTGTGGATTTGGAGGTGTGCTTTGGATAATTGTTGTGCTGAAAGGTGAACTTCCTCTTCATCTCCAGCTTTCTAAGTGACAACATTGCCTGGTATTTGGATCTGTTCATAATTCCCTCCACCCTGACTAAGGCCACTGTGGACATTGTGTTCTTTGGGTGATGTGCAATGTTGTTTTTGCACCAAACAAACCTTTAGGAATTATGGCTGAAAAGTTCAACCTTGGTTTCATCTGACCATAACACATAGTCCCACGTGCTTTGGGGAGAATTGATGTTTGTTTTTGTAAACTTTAGCCAGGCTTGGATGTTTTTCTTTGTAAGAAAGGGCTTCCATCTTTCCACCCTACTCCATAGCCCATTCATATGAAGAATAGTGGAGATTGTAATGTTGCTGTAGGCCTCTTGGAAGCCTCCCTGACCAGTTTTCGTCTCGCCTTTTCATACATTTTGAAAGGACTTCCAGTTCTTGGTAATGTCTCTGTTGTACCATAATTTCTCCACTTGATGATGACTGTCTTCACTGTGTTCCATGGTTTATCTAATGCTGTGGAAATTATTTTGGACCCTTCTCCTGACATATCTTTTAAAAATGAGATCCCTCTGATGCTTTGGAACCCCTGCAGACCATGGCTCTTGCTCAGGGATGCAACTAAGAACAGCTGAACTTTATTTGTGATTAATCAGAGTCACTTCAAATGATGGCAGGTGTGTAATGACTAACATTAGTTTGAATGAGATTGGTTAATTCTGAACACAGCCACATCCCCAGTTATAGGAGGGCATGCACACTTACAACCAGGTTATTGTAAGGTTTTTATTTTTCCATTTATCCCCCTTGAAGATTTGAGTTTGTTTTTTAATTGAATTGTTCACATTATAGGAAATATTAAAAGTGAAAAAAGTTCTTACATTATTTATCTTTGTCTCATTCTTTTACATCACCAAAAACCTGGCATTCTAACAGGGGTGTGTAGACTTATCCACTGTATGCCCACCCTGAATTTGATGCAAAGCAACACGTTTCAAAAAGTTTGGTACAGAGAAACGTTGTGTAATGCTAATAAACTGAACCTGGTGGAATATCACAACTAATTAGGTCAATTAGGAACATGTCGGAAACATCATTGGGTATTTACAAAATCATTCCAGAGAGGATGATGGTGTGTCAGAAGCGAGATTGGAGAGGGGTTCACCACTCTGAAAGACTGCATGGGCAAATAGTGCATCAATTTAAGAATAACATTTCCCAATGTAAAATTTAAAAAAAGAGTTTATGGATCTCATTATCTTTGGTACATAATATCAATAAAAGATTCAGAGAATCCGGTGAAATCTCTATATGCAAGCCACAAGACTGAAAACCAAATATTGCATGGCAATGATCTATGGCCCCTTAGACGACACTCCATTAAAACCAGAAACAATTCTGTCCTGGAAATCACTGCATCGTCTGTGAATACAGTACGTAGCTGCATACACAAATGCAAGTAAAAATTCGACCATGCAAAGAAGAAACCACACAAGCAAGATCCAGAGCCGCCGCTGCCTTCTCTGGGCCAGAGCTAATTTAAGATAAAACAGAGGCAAAGTGGAAAACTGTCCTGTGGTCTGACTAATCAAAACTTGAAATTATTATGGGGGATCATGGACACCATGTCCTCCGGATTAGAGTAGGGGGACCATCCGGCTTCTCATCAGCGCACAGTTCAAAAGCCAGCCTCCGTGATGGTGTGCATGGGGGTGCATTAGTGGCACAGGTAGGGTGGTCATGATATCAGATTTGCACAACACGATTATCATGGACAAAATAATTCACGATAACGATATCACGATCTATATATGATGTTGTTTGTCAAATTCACCTTTAACTTTGTGTGTTTTGTGTCTTTTGGCAAATGAATTACAGGCTACTCAAAATATGAGTGTAGGGATGTGGAAAGAGACTGTAACCAGAACTAAACAACTTAAAAGCACACAAAGAGAACAATTACATTTAATGGATAGTGAAAAGGCAACCAGGTGAACTGATCTCTCCCTGGAGTCCTGTGGGGCTAACAAATAGATTTAATTCAATGCCAGTGCATAGGCCCAGACTCATTGTTTAAGCACATGTATCGTTTGTTCATCGGTGACATGAATAAGCGATTGAAAAATCAACAAAATTCAAGTTACAGTATTAAAAGAATATTTTCAACACGCTTGTGTGTTCTTTTGTTGATCAGAGTTGCAATAACAAATAGATGACTGAAACCTGTCTATTAACTTATAATGCAGTGAAATAACATAAAACTGAATTGCAAAACAATTCTAAACTGAATGTAAACATACTGAAATTAAGAAGCGAATTACTTTCAGTGAATTATCTGCGCCAATAACTTACAAAGTTGTCAAACGCTCTACTGCACTGCACCCCTGGCCCAGACATCCTAACTGATTGAAATTGACAATTCTCTGGGTATTTGTTGAGACATTTCTAACATTGGCATTAAACTGTCTTATTCAGATTAGAAACATTTTTGGAATCTATAGATAGATTGCAATTATTTTGATGACAACAATCTCAAATAAACACATTCAGGCAATAACACGCTGTTACATTATTTATTTAAAAAAATAGATGAGGGAAATAACATTTAACTGGTGTGCCATTGTCGGTATTGTCACATTTCGTATATTTGTACTATATATTAGGAGTTGATTTTAGAATCGAATTGCCTACCTAAAAATAATCATTCGGATTATTCGTATTAAGGGTGGAGCCTCGTAAGCAAACAGCACGATGGTGCCATATTTGTGTCCTGCTCTAGAATGCACTATGAAACATGATTGGTCAAAACAGACCAGCCATCAAATATTTTGGGTCAAAACCGACAGGGAGAAGCGCCACAGACGCATTTTAAAGAAAGAACAATCAAATCGAACCAGGAAGAGTGACCAAGAAAAAAAGCAAACATTCTAATATGATACTATAAATTTAAATGGGACAAGTCCCCGAGATATTTGAACTCCTTTACTTGGGCTAAAACCTCATTCCCTACCCGAAGGAGGCTGCAAACAGGTCCAGTGAGTGCTGGAGGTCACAGACCGATGATGCCATCAGGACCACATAATCTGCAAAAAGCAGCAATGAGATCCCCAGCCCACCGAACTGTAACCCCTCCCCACCCCAACTACACCTCGATATCCTGTCCATAAATGTTACAAACAGGATTGGTGACAAAGCCCTGGAGAAGGCCAACCCCCACCTGGAACGAGCCCGTCTTACTACGGAGAACCCGAACACAGCCCTCACTTTGGACATACAGCGATTGGATTGCCCTAAGAATTATTTATCCAGGCATGCTCTAAACCACATAAAAGGGAAATTGTTGCAAAAAATCTGTATCCATATCATGCAGCCCTACTAGACCCTAAAACATTCAGATGTGCTCAAAAGTTTGCATACCCTTGGAGAATTGGTAATATTTGTACCATTTATAAAGAAAACACATGAGCAGGCAAAACACACATCTTATTTCTTATGGGATTCACATTCAACTGTAGGTCATAACAGAATGGCACAATCATAACACAAAACATGACAACAAAGAAAAAAAAAATGAACTCACCCCTGTTCAAAAGTCTGCATACCCTTAGTTCTTAATGTCCCCTTTAGCATCAATGACAGAGTCCAGTCTTTCGTAACAGTTGTCTACGAGGCTCTGAAATCTTGCAGGTGGTATAGCTGCCCACTGGTCTTGGCAAAATGCCTCCAGGTCATGCAAAGTCTTTGGTTACTTCCGTAACTCAAGTTCTATGAGTTTGCTCTTATTTGTTTACCCCTCTGCCAATAGGCAGCCACTGACAACTCAAACATGCAAAATCACACCTCTCATGGCCATCTGCCCCATGGCTATAAGAGAGGGTCTCACACCTTGCTCAGTCTCCTGATAAACCTTTCTTTATGAGAAAAACAGTCAGAGACCAGTCAGGGCATGAACCCTATGGGCAACGCTACACTCATAGAACTGGAGTTACAAAAGTAACTAGCATCCTACTTTGTGAAGCTTTGTCCATAGATACTTTGCGGCTATTGGTTTAGGGCAAAGCGAGCGAGCCCAAGATGTCCTCCCTGCCGATCACTAACCTCACCAAAGATTCAAGTGTCCAAAAGGACGGCTCAGGCACAGAATACCAACCTCACCACGAAGCTGCATCCATCCCGCCAAACCACTGGCACATACGTTTGCACACTAAAAGACAGCCCCAAACAAAGGCACACACGATACCAACCCATCCGGTACCTCCTCAATCAGTAAAAACTGAATCGGAGTGTCCGAGGCCAGCCCAAAAAACAGGCAGAGACCCAGACTCGGCACACAAGCAGACGCTCAAGTACACACACTGCGAGTGGCCGACCAAACAGCTGTACAGGCAAACTGGATGGAACCATATCAATGCACCGTCCCAGCCGTTCAACGGATATCCCTCACACTCCAGCCTCAACCACACTGAGCACAGAGTGACCCTACGTACCCGCAGCGATGTCAAGCAAGTAAAACTGGCCAAAGGTCGAAGGCGTCCCCCAAGATGCAGCACAAATGTCCCCATGTCGGGGTGGAGGGGGGAGAAAACGCCCACAGTACCATCTTCATGGAACAAAACGACGACTTGATCAACTTAGGCAGAAAGGCCGGGTCAGAGAACAAGACAGCTCTGCTGCTATCGCCGTTGATGGCAAAACAACCAGGCTGCATCGACAGCGAACAAAGGTCACTGAACCGCTTAGTAGACGTCAGGGCCCACAAGAGTGCCGTCTTAAGGTATAGCATCCTCAACGGTATCTGATCAATATGTTTGAATGGCGCATCGCACAGCCCCTCCAGAACCAAAGCCAAATCCCACTGTGTCAATAATCGCCAAGCCACCAGCCAGAGACAGTGGGACCCGGCCACAAACCGTTTAACCAATGGATGATTAAAAACATATACTCCACTGAACCTTTCATGACATGCCGAAATCGTGTCAGGGGAACTCAGCTGATCAAACAGATATTGCAGGAACGACAGGACACAGCCTGTCACAACAAATGGGGTCAATCCCCGCGTCCTCGCATCAGCGGGCAACGATCCTCCAACAGCCAGCATAGCTAGCTGATGTGAAGGCTGCGTCCGCACCCTTAATGGTTGCAACAACCTCCTCGGTCAGACCTCGACACAGCAGCCTGACCCTCTCAGGAGCCAGGCCCGTAACGGCTGGCTTGTGTCAGGATGAACGACAGCCCCACCATAGGCACCCAAAACATGACAGGCAGAAAACACTGGAGAGGGGGAAACGTGTACAGCAGCCCAATCGGCCATGCCGGTTCTGCGCACAAAGTGAAAAACCCAGAGGGCAGAGCAAGTCCTCCCAGGACACGAACAGATCCACCTGTGCCTTCCCGAAACATCTCCAGACTGGACAACAGTGTCGGGATGAAGATGCCACTCATTGTCCCGGGGACCTCCCCGAGACAGCAAGTCTGCACCTACATTGAGCTCTCCGTGAATGTGAAGAGCCCTCAGAGACCCGAGGTGCACATGCGGCTATTCCCAGATCTGCACCGCCAACACGTGGAGGGGGGTAGAGATCGGACCCCGCCTTGCCTGTTTAATTGCGCAATTGCCATTCAATTGTCTGACCATACCAAAATATCCCGACCCAGCAGGGTTGCCATGAAATACAGCAGCATGCACCTGATTGTGTCCAATTCCAGCCAGTTAATGTGGCGCTCTGATGGAAACCAAACACTTCTTACCGAGTACAACCGGTACGTCCTGCAGCAGCCAGTCAGGGACGCGTTCGTAAAGACTGGGACCCGAACAAACACTGCCCATAGGGACCCGTTATAGCAGACTGCGTGGGTCCCACCAGTACACGAGGGCCAACTCCAGAGAGCTCAGGACCTTGTTCAACCGCTGCCAGTGACGCACAGGTTCCAGCTGGAGATGAACAAACCAGTACTGTAGATCCCACATGCTCAGCAGTCCCAACGAAACCACCGCGTGGGATGATGACATCAAGCCCAGCACCGACATAACCAAGAACACAGCAGCCGGACGTAGTCCAGGGCCTGCAGAGTTGCCTCTAACCACGCCTCGGACACGCGCGCCCTCATAGACACTGTGGATAACTGGAGCCCGTGGAACACCACCAGTTGACTGGGCTGAGGGGCACTATTATTCCAGTTCACTCTGACCCCTAGACACCACAGCGGTCCCAGCTGGGCCAACTCGTACCCCAATGTAACCCACGTGTACTTGCACGCTTGGCTCTGAAAGGCAAACCGCAGAAACATCCTGTGGCAATGTAGGATTGGGACATTGAAGCAAGCGTGCTTCCAATTGATGATGATGCAAAAATCCCTGGGCTGCACGCACTCCAGGAGAACTTTCGTCGTGAGCATGCAAAATGGCCTCTTCGACACACATTTGTTCAAAATGCGCAGGTTGAGAATCAGCCTCAGGTCACCCGTTTTCTTGGGCACAAGGAAGTAAGGGCCTTGTTGACACCCATAGGCCTTGTTGACACCCATAGGCCTTGTTGACACCCATAGGCCTTGTTGACACCCATAGGCCTTGTTGACACCCATAGGCCTTGTTGACACCCATAGGCCTTGTTGACACCCATAGGCCTTGTTGACACCATAGGCCTTGTTGACACCATAGGCCTTGTTGACACCATAGGCCTTGTTGACACCTCTCACACATAGCCTTGCCGGTTGTGACCATAAAGCACTATTTTGGTCTCAACACTCTAAATTAGTGTGCCAGAAGCCATGAGGCATGTCAAGGTATTGTCAGGCAGATTGTAACCTGGCTTCTTTCTGGCAACTCGACCATGCAGCTCATTTTTAAGTATCATCGTATTTTGCTCCTTGAAACAGCCGCACCGCCTTTTTCCTGAGCAGCCTGTATTTCTCCTGAGGTAACCTGTGGGTTTGTCTTTGTATCCCAAACAATTCTTCTGGCAGTTCAGTCTGAAATCTTTCTTGGTCAACCTGGCCTTGGCTTGGTATCAAGAGATCCCCAAATGTCCCACTTAATAAGTGATTGAATTGTACTGACTGGCATTTGCAAGGCTTTGGATATTCTTTATACTCTTCCATCTTAATAAAGTTCCATTACCTTGTTACGGAGGTCTTTTCACGGTTATTTTTAGCTCCTAATGGCTTTGTATCTAGCCTGCTCAGTGCATCCATGTGAGCACTGACAAACTCATTGACTATACCTGGACAGTAATAGCAAGTTAAAAGGGCACAGGTGTGCAAAACCCACATGTAAATTGCCATTTCCACCTGTGTGTGTCACCTTGTGTGTCTGTAACAAGGCTAAATGTTCAAGGGTATTTAATCTTTTGATCAGGGCCATTTGGGTGATTTCTGTTACCATAATTATATAAAAAGGAGCCAAACAACTGTGATAATAAATGGCTTCATATGATCACTATCCTTAAATAAAAGACATTTTCAAATTGTCAAATTATCAAAGATCAAACATATCAATGCCAAAATGTCACAATTTCTGCCAGAGTATGCACACTATAAGTACAATTGTAAATACCATTTAACATATTATTGCTACAACCCTATATTATATATGTACCTGTTGGCAATGAGCTGTAGTATCTGGATGAGGAACTTGCCTAGTCCTTTCCTCCTCACACGGCTCTCCAACTGGACCTCATAACTAAAAACAAAACGTCACCAACCACCATGAGTCAGAACAACACTGTTCAAATGAGAAGACCATTCTGCAACAGGCAATTTGAATTGTGGCACAACTGTATCTTGATTGCTCAAGGTGAATTTCCCACATAGCAGATTATCAAAGATTCCTCTCCTCGGAGCTTCAGCATTAATGGTTTGAGGACATCATAAATCATAGATGTTCAATTCGTTTTAATTTGAAAAGCAAACAGACATCAAAAATGTCCTAATCAGTTCTGACCTGCTGTCCAAGAAGCACGGGACAAATAAAATGTGATTTGAGAATTTCACTCATTACTTATGGGGCCCAAATAAGTCCCTGGTTCAAAAACAAAACAGTCAAACGCTAACCCAGTTCAACAATAGCATATCTGAAATCCGCTCAATGACAAACCTTACCAGTATAGCACCTCTTCCCCGCACTCCACGTCAAATCGGAAGTGAGAGAAAGCTACGGGTGATGAGTCTGTGTCCCGGGCCAGGAGATACCATGCCCTCTCGTCCTTCATCTCATCCCTCTTTTCTCTCTCCTTCCAGCCCCACTCGCTCTGTTCATACCTGGAGCACAGAAAAATACTATATGAAAAACATGAAAATGTACACACTATACACACTTTAGGGCAGGGCAATAAATCATTAGAAAAAAGTGTTAGGGTTAAATCTCTACATCTCAGTTTTCTGCTAAATTGTCTGGAAAACATTATTCATATAAGGTCATTATTAGCATAGAGACCACCATGTGTGCTTACACTGTGATAGCCAAATTACTCTTCCCTAACATGTGGATGAAGATGCAGTTCTCCAACCCAGCCCACCTCCCTACTTTCACCCTCGCCCCGTCCTTACAGCGACTGCATGTTGGTCCTGGTTAATTCGTAAGCCCACTCCACAGAGATCGGGTTGAGGGTGGACACTCTCTTACACTCAATCTGGAGATTCAACCTACAGGAGAGACAGGACATGGGTAAACAGCTACACAGCTCTTTTACACTTTGCCACTATATTAGCTAGCCACATCAGGAGCATCTCTTACCCGTTCCTGTCATACTTTTTGAAGACAGGGAAAGCAGCCAGAGGATCATCCAACTATAAAAGGGTGGAAAGAAAAATATTTTTTTTAGTTAAAAAAATGATCAGGAAAAATCTGTCAGTGCAGGGTTCCAGACTGTGACCATTTAGTCACAATTTGCCACATTCTAGCTTGGCAGTGCAACTTGAAATTGTGTTGTGCTTTACATTATACATGTTTATCTTGTATATATTCCTGCAAAAACAGAATCTTCATCCCTACGCCTATTTTGCTATGGTCTCCTGTTGTGGGGAGCGAGGCACTCTCCTGCATAAAAGAATATGCTGATTGGGCTAAACATCTAGATATCTGCTTCCATAATAAAACACAGCAATAGAACCAATTAGTATTATCCCTGCCATCACTAATAGAGAGGCGGTTTTCCAATTTCTGTAAGTACATTTTATTTTACCACATTGGATTTTTTTATACAGCTTTAACAAACAGTAAATTAAATGAATTTGCACTCAGAATGACTTGGACTCATTCATTCCAAGTGCAAAGCACTCATTGGGTAGTAGTACTGTTTAGGAAAATAAATGTACTTGATTAACGCAGGGCTTAAAGTATCCAAATTAGCACGACATAAGTAAACAAAGAAGCAGGCAAATTAATCTCCATCATACAGAAGCCCCATTTTAGCAGACCAGCCTAATCTCAACAAATTCCAATAAAATCGGAAGAACTGAAGATCACAGCAAGCTTTGCTCATTAGCATCTAGAAAATTATTTTGTCAACGCTGGTCACATGGATCAACACGATCACAAACCTAATGAACTCCAAATGCTCACCTGAGTGCAACAAGATTACAAACAACTGGTCGATGATACTGGCTGAATTTGAATCACCTATGGAGCTTACCAACCATTTCTCAGCTAGCGCCAGTCATGGTTTTAACAAAGAGTTTTGTGGTCAGCTTGGTGCTACGAAAAAAGCATCTTAGACTACTTTGCCATGTGAGAGACCCCCTAGAATCCTCTTAATGAATTCTAAAAACAGCCAACCTATTTTCCAACCTATAAAATATACCAATCACAGGATTAGGGGGCAAAGTGGAATTTGGCCTAGAAACTATTAGAAAATCTGTTTAAAATATCAGCCAAATCATAGAACAGAGCAGCTGAAGGGCAATAATCAGGATTATTGTGAATACTAAGATTAACACAACAGCATAACAATAATTTTTTTTTCTTACAGGCTTTTCTAGAAAAACAACATTCCTCACAATGCTTACAAGTAGGTCTGTAAATTATTTCATAGTTGTCTAACCGTGATTTTTGCTGTTGCTTGTTGAACCATGGTTAAAACAACTTTTTTTTTACCCTTTAGAACGCATAGCTGCCGTCCACGGCCTTCCTTTAGAATGCAGTAGTGTCTGCGGACAGCTGTGTTTCTTTAACAATTATATTTGTGTAAATATCTCAAAATCGACCTGAAAAACAAAGTTGCTGTATTCCGTGGAAGTTGTAACTAATAAGAAAACCCGAAAAGGTTATGCTCTCCTTTTACTTTTTTAAATTTACTCAAAATGCCAGCACCAAAACAGCCATGATTCTTTTTTACCTGTTTGTGTTGTTTGGTGATACGAAGTTGGAAATGTCCTTGATCTTGAACAGCGGATATATGTTTGGTGTAGTTTATATTTGATGCTGTAAAATGTTGGTAAAATATTTTAGATGGCAATAGTGATAACTTGATAGGCGATATCATCAGTTGTGGAGCTCAAATAGTTTGCTTGCTCAGTCTTGAAAACCTTGCAATATTTAGCTGTGTAGTTGGCTAATTAGATCAATGTTTGATCACGTTTCTTCCGATTTCATTCATAAGGCTATACGGAAAGTGCAATAGCTAATTACACAACAAATTGTTGGGTTCAGTTTGTATGTCAGACTATAGAAAGGTTGTCTGGCCGCAAATGTGCTTCAATTGTGAGGCGACAAGCTGTCTCTCCCTAGCTAGCTATGATTGGAGCCAGTAATGTTGTGCTTTGCTGACATCGTCATCAATTGATCATAGAGATGTCCTGCATCTGCCGACACATACTTTCAATGTCTTAAGATGTGAGAGCCATATTTTATGATAAAGTTAGCTGTACCTACCTTGGATTGATTGCACAATCTCACCCAAAAATGTGTTGCTGTGTTTGGTTATGCAAATGTAATGTTTTTTCTTGTTTCCATCCCTGTGTCATAAAGAAACCACCACAACTGCTTGCAATGTCTTGGATGACACGCCTCAACATGGTGTGGGAGTTGGGGGCAGTGCCTAAGGAGTGCCGGACCAGGGTGGTGGTTCCCCTGTTCAAAAGGGGGGACCAGAGAGTATGGGGTGAGGAGGTCCCTTAGGGCTAACCAAACCCTGTACGTCCGAAGTGAGAGCTGTATTCGGGTTCTTGGTAGTAAGTCGGACGCATTCCAGGTGGGGATTGGCCTCCGCCAGGGCTGCGCTTTGTCAACAATCTTGTTTGTAACGTTTATAGACAGGATATCGAGGCGTAGTCGGGGTGGGGAGGGGTTGCAGTTCGGTGGGCTGGGGATCTCATCGTCTCCCTTAGAGATTGTAGTGGCGATTTGTCTTTAACTTAAATCGAACAAGAAATCAGAATAAAATAAACAAACTCAAAATCAAACGGCCACTGAGGCACTTAAAGATCAAATCTTACGCAGGGTACAATAATTCCAATGTCCAGGCGAGCATATCGTTCATGCGGTTTATTTCCATTTGCGCAAGCATACAAACAAATGGTGTCTGCAGCCTCTCTTTCCCTGTTAAAACCAACAACCTTTCCCAGTGCCCGCCTGTCCTAAATGTGACCACCATTATATACCTGCAAACAGGTGCTCAATACTTTCAAAATAAAAGACCCAAAAAATACTCAAATTAACTAAATCCTATTAACATGCTGTGTCTACATCAATAAAATAATCATGCAAATTATTTTAGGTGAAACAAAATAAAGTAATTTAATTATTAAACAAGGAAATAGCTCCAACAGAGATAGTGTGAGAAGCTCAATCATTAGTGAGGAACTCGGAGTAGAGCCGCTGCTCCTTTGCATCGAAAGGAGCCAGTTGAGGTGGTTCGGGGCATCTGGTAAGGAGCTGCTGCCCCCGTATCCCGATAACGGATATGCAGATGAACATGAGATGAGACAACTGCTTGCTGAAGTTAGTTCACTCTTTGGTTAGCCTACCATGCTATAGACCAAAATAGCTGACGCATCACAATAAATGCTATTTTGGCTTGTTTCAGGTTCGTTTCACATTTTTCCCATAAGGGTTGGCTTATGCCAACTCGCTGTTTTCATAACCGTTCAAACGAAGGTCAACATATTTACTTAAATTACCCCAACAAACTTGTAAATGCTAACTAACAACATAGCATATCTAATATAAGGCTACAATTCCCTAAAGTAAACTTCTAAGTCATTTCTGACCTTAGCTAACATTGACCATTCTGAACAATGCAATCTATATCAATTTTTCCATGACCTTATTATCGCTCTCTTCCTGGAGGAAGCGCAATAATAAAAGTCTTGGAAACACTTGAATGTGCTTCACTGTCAGCCAAGAAAGTGTCGAGACCTTCGTGGGATCATGAAATGTATATCCCAGTCAAACGGCATAAGTGAGATTTTTATCCGACACCCAAAATATATTTGTTTGATATGTTGTAAAATCTTTACCCAATCCGACTGGTATCTAAAGCCAGCCATATCTGATCAGAAATATGCCAGGAATGAGGGACAATCAGATCTTTATATGACAGAATTAGGATATCAAACAGAAATGTAACCGAAAGACAAAAAGGCTGCATGTCCACTAAATTGTTTAAACCTGTCTGACAGTGGCCATTGATGTAGCACATGTATTTTATATTACAGCTTGGCTAGTCTCAGATTTCTCATGATCTTCAATTTAGTATTTCCATAAAGACATCCCCTTTTTTAAAACTTGGAGCCAAGAAGAGTGTTTTTTATGAATGCATCTTGCTCACCCGCCTGGAATGTGCACATTTGTAGGGCAATAAATATGTGTGGGGGTGTCAGATAGTAGGCTAGTAATTAAAATGAACCTCCCTCAATAGTTACGGTTGCTTCTATTTTATAATCACCGCACACATAAAGAACAGCAGGACTCAATAATAACGACAGGCCGATGGCCCTAGGACAGTAAAAAGTCAAGTTGGGAATAGGGGTTGACCGATTCATCCTTGGGCCGATTAATCGGCGCCGATAGGACATTTTGCATACTACTGCTATAGGCAGAACTTTGCCCCGATGCATAGCCTCTGCTGGTCACTTGCAACTCGCATCACCTTGCGATGAGCCGGAGCTTCCATTAATGAAGTCAACGTCGTCATTGTGTACTGTACCTGAGATCACTTATATTTAAATAAAAGATCAATTTAAGACAGCATTATTCATTTTTAATGAGCAAGAGGTTATTGGTTATAGACTGACATTATTAATGCATTAGACTGAAAATAACTGCTGCTCTGCCGAAACTATGCACTCTCTCTTCTGCGAGCGAGCATGGTTGTTCGAATTTGGCTAGCCTTAAGTGCAAGCCTAACACAACTATGGGCCAATGGCCATATCTTATCATTTGGGGACACTTCTGTTGAAAATGTGTTTGTGTGATTCAATCCTAAACCAGTGGTTCCCAAACCTGTCCTGGGGACCCACCAGCCATTCCATTTATTAGATGTAACCCAGACCTAGCACACCTGAATGAACGTATTCACAAATTAACAAACCCGTACCTATTGAATCAGGTGAGCTAGTACAGGGCAAAAACTAAACTGTGAGATTGCTAGTGGGGCCCCAGGAGAGGTTTGGGAACGACTGATCTAAACAACTGTTAAAACACCCCTCAGAATGGCACTCTTTATTCATTTTATGAGACACGAGCACAGGCACTAAATAAGACATGAGCACTGGCCATAAATGTGCGACAGATTATAGATTAAAGTTTTCAATGTAGACTAAATCAGCTATTTTTCTCAGAAAGAAATTCTCCACTAAATAAAAAAAACACATTATTCAGGTGATCGGGTTAGAAAACGTGGCCTAAACCTTGCTGTCCCAGGGTAAACTTTGGATCAGCTGATTGTAAGTCTGACATTCATGCCACCAAGTGGAATTCAAGTAGTATTGCTTTTCAGTTAATTTCTTCCCACAAAAGTTATATTTCAAATATATAACACAATACAGTCAGCTCCTTGTACAAGATACAAGACAGGGAGGAAAGTAAATCATTCAACTTTTACTTTAATGTAGGGTTCTCTCTTTCAAATTCTCCAGACATGTAAAAGAAGTAATCCTACCTGGCCATTAATAATCCACAGAAAACCACCGCCCATTGTAAAACAATTATTTCCAACGATTTAATGCACCAAATCACACTTCAAGATGATCTGTAACGAACATATAAGGCCACAAGAGGAGCAGTCTTTCTGCAGAGAATGCAGTCATGTGGATTCCTCCATTATTATATCAGACTTCTCAACTGGACTAACTGACTTAATGGGTCAAAAATAGCTATCTATTAAATCATATTGTTGAGAAATTAGGCTACATCATGGTCCATGGCAAAACAATTATATAGCCTACTGAAATGTATAAGCAAACAAGTTTCAGTAAAAGTTATCTGCGCAGAGCAATGCTCTTCCGTACCCATGGCCTAGACCTCCTATTTAAACTGACAATTTTCATGGTATTGGTTGAGACATTTCTAATATTGGCTTCAAAATCCCTTATTCAGATTGGAAACAAGAAATGTAATCCAAATTGTGCAAAAAGATAACTAATTTAAATAAAAAACATTTGTTGGATCATAGTGTTTTTGTTTTGTCATTTAAAATGTATGCACTTATATGGCTTTTTGAAACGTATGTCCAGTAGCTGTTCAATATGACTAAATTTCTGGAATTTTAACAGCCAAATTGGCAGTGAAAAAAAAGCTAATGTAAACTCAGATATAGCTCCGACCCAGTGTAATTTTTGCATACTAAGTCGCTTTGATGTTCAGGTCTAGATTTATTTGTTTATTAAGTATTTACTTCGACTAAGATCTTCTATTCAACAGTTAACCTGTTTCTAATAAAGTCAAAGCTCAAAATTATTTCACTATCAGACTCTAGTTGGGACTAATAAAACTAGCATGTCACTGTCTAAAAATGAAAATGTTTACCTTAGCACACATTTTTTTACCGGTTTACACTTCGATGGAACTCCATACGTTGTCATATGTTGCTGGCTAGAGCAGACAAATGTGGGTCTTCTTACAAAGGCACTGACAACTTTCGCAAACGGTCCCTGACCGGGGCAGCATGACAGCCAAGTGGGTGGCTGACAATCCATCTTCAAGGAGGGACAGAAAACTTTTTTGGGGGCAAGTTTCAAACCCATTGGGCTGGACCAGGGTCAAAAATGTTTTACGTTGAGCCCTGAACAGTGCTTTATTGTGATGGAAATATAATAAACCAACAAGTTTTTCAATTCCTTTACCACAGTACTAATCTAGCCCCTACACTAAGTAGCCTACAAAAAAAGCTTCTGATCTCCACATCCAACTGTATGCAAATACCTGTCCATTCCATTACTGTGGAAAAGAAGCTGTTGAAACATTGCTGAGCTCAAACAAACTAATGATAGATATCCTAGAAAACATGCAGCTATGAGATGCATGCGCAAAAAACATGTTAAACTGCAAACTGGTGAAAAAATGTATAGGATATAAATTATTATACATCTATCTCATTCGAATATTAGAAATACGAATTAAATGTATATTGTAGGCTAATTGTTAACATCTTTCTACAGAAAGTGACAAGTGAAAACCAATAGAATATAATTTGCACAGGCCAAATTAACAATGTCCATCTGCATGATCTGCACAATATGATGCACATTACATAACAGCAGCTAAAATAATGAATTATATGAATTATGATGTGTTGATGAAAAATCAACACATCAAATAGGCCTAAAATTAGCTGATGAGGCACATAGGATGTGCACGGAAGTGCATGCAACCACAGGGCAGTATAGGTAAGAAATTTAATAATTTTTCACCCCTGAACCTCGGATTAATGACTTGAAAAAGCTCTTTCAAGTCACTGTAATGTTCCTGACTATTTGTTTTATTTAATGGCAGGAGTGCATCTCACTAAATGCCACAAAATATCCTTTGTAATGCATTGTCAATAAAGCTGGCAACCATATACAGAGGGGAGAACAAGTATTTGATACACTGCTGATTTTGCAGTACACTGCTAATTTTTATTATAGGTACACTAACTGTAAGAGACAGAATCTAAAACAAAAATCCAGAAAATCACATATGATTTTTAAATAATTAATTTGCATTTTATTGCATGACATAAGTATTTCATACATCAGAAAAGCAGAACTTATTATTGGGTACAGAAACCTTTGTTTGCAATTACAGAGATCATACATTTCCTGTAGTTCTAGACCAGGTTTGCACACACTGCAGCTGGGATTTTGGCCCACTCCTCCAAACAGACCTTCTCCAGATCCTTCAGGTTACGGGGCTGTCACTGGGCAATACGGACTTTCAGCTCCCTCCAAAGATGTTCTATTGGGTATAGGGCTGGAGACTAGCTAGGCCACTCCAGGACCTTGAGATGCCTCTTACAGAGCCACTCAGTTGCCCTGGCTGTGTGTTTCGAGTCGTTGTCATGCTGGAAGACCCAGACACGACCCATCTTCATTGCTTTTACTGAGGGAAGGAGGTTGTTGACCAAGATCTTGCAATACATGGCCCCATCCATCCTCCCTTCAATACGGTGTAGTCGTCCTGTCCCCTTTGCAGAAAAGCATCCCCAAAGAATGATGTTTCCACCTCCATGATTGACGGTTAGGATGGTGTTCTTGGGGTTGTACTCATCCTTCTTCCTCCAAACACAGCGAGTGGAGTTTAGACCAAAAAGCTATTTTTGTCTCATCAGACCACATGACCTCCCATCCCTCCTCTGAATCATCCAGATGGTCATTGGCAAACTTCAGACGGGCCTGGACGTGCACGAGCTTGAGCAGGGGCACCTTGTGTGCGCTGCAAGATTTTAATCCATGACGGCGTAGTGTGTTACTAATGGTTTTCTTTGAGACTGTGGTCCCAGCTCTCTTCACGTCATTGACCATGTCCTGCCATGTAGTTCTGGGCTGATTCCTCACCTTCCTTATGATCATTGAAGCCCCACGAGGTAAGATCTTGCATGGAGCCCCAGACGGAGTGAGATTGACCGGCATCTTGACTTCTACCATTTTCTAATAATTGCGCCAACGGTTGTTGCCTTCTCACCAAGCTGCTTGCCTATTGTCTTATAGCCCATCCCAGCTATAGGACAATAGGCCTTGTGCATGTCCACAATTTTATCCCTGATGTCCTTACACAGCTCTCTGGTCTTGGCCATTGTGGAGAGGTTGGAGTCTGTTTGATTGAGTGTGTGGACAGGTGTCTTTTATATTGATAACAAGTCTAAACAGTTGCAGTAAATACAGGTAATGAGTAGAGAACAGGAGGGCTTCTTAAAGAAAAACGAACAGATCTGTGAGAGCCGGAATTCTTACCGGTTGGTAGGTGATCGAATACTAATGTCATTCAATAAAATGCTAATTAATTATTTAGAAATCATACAATGTGATTTTCTGGACATTTGTTTTAGATTCCATCTCTCACAGTTGACATGTACCTATGGTAAAAATGACAGACCTCTAGATGCTTTGTAAGTAGGAAAACATGCTAAATCAGCAGTGTATCAAATTATTGTTCTCCCCACTGTATGTTTAGAGATGTACATGTAATACATGCTATTTACATGTATTAATTAATAAAAACCTTTTATATTATTTTATTTTGTAATGGCTTTTTAAATGCACAAGAAAACAATATTCATGCAATGGAACAATATCCAATTAGTCGTTTTGATATTGAAAACAGCATTGTTATTGGGATCGTTATTCATTTTGATAAAATAGTATATGTGGATAATTTAGGCATGGACAACCATGGCATGACATTCTCATATCTTCCAAACCCTATGCAGAGGATGTGGTTGATGCAGCATGTGAAATGTAGTTTGGGCCTAGACATACCTTGTTGGCTGCATCCACCTTGGCGCACACCGCATCCATGGCTGCCCTCTCTGCCAGTCGAGCCTGTTTTTTCTCCTTTGCTTTGTTTGACTTCCTCTGTAGAGGGATTATTGTGGAGAAAGAGAGGAAGACACAGGGATGAGGATATGTAGAAACAGTCAAAAGTATGAGATGAGGGAGACAACATTAACACCAAGTACCGGCAGCATAACACCCCTATCCTCTGTGAGTTGCCTGGCTTCCTATCCCCCAACAAATCAACTATAAGATCCTCCAATAGACATGTAAAGCCCTAAACAATATCGCCTCTGCCTACTTCTCCGACCTTCTTCCATATCATCCACCACACACACACCGTTCCAGTACTGCATGCCACCATATAATCCCCAAGTCCAAGCTCATAGGCTTTGGTGACAGGGCATTCTCAAGGGTTGCTCCCTGTCTCTGGAACACTCTTCCCAAAACCCATCTATTACTCTGAGACCATCCCCATCTTCCAGCAATGCCTCAAGACTCATCTGTTCAGAATCACCTACCCATAGCCATGCCAAATCTCCCACTCTCAATCTTCATTTTTTCTCATAGTATTTCACTTACTTATGTTTTTCCTGAGAAAGCGCTATATAAATATCTTGCATAATAATTATTATTAACAATGAGGCGGTCACAAGGATGGTGAGGGGCATGGGCAGGGTCAGTGATAATTGTAAAAATGGAAATGATGTCCAATGGTGTTAATCCAAAATTTCACAGTTGTGAAGACTTTTAATGCTGTCCAACCAAATTACGAAAGTAACAAAATAATTTGAAATACAAATGAAAGACACAAAACAGCATATTTAGAAATAAGATATAAGAAATAAGGCTAATCAACAGGTGAAGTCTCAACTTTGTTTCTCAGAAAATATATAGAGGGACAAGTTAGCTTTATGATCACAACTGAAAAACGGATGTGGTCAGAACGTTGGCTTCACTGTTGGCATTGGAGTTGATTTATTATGGCTTCAACTTTCTCACCAATAACCAAAAAGATACAGTTTAGAGGATGCATTTCGCGTCACGTGCATATGTATTACGCGATGCAGCTCATCTCGTTGACGTTATGAAGAGTCATCCATCTCGCCAACGAGAAGCTACCTAGCTAATTTCTCACCAAAGACAGATGTTTGCTAGAAAAATGTATTTGGTTTAGATAGCTAACCAATAATGAATGATCGAATAGTCTAAAAAGTTAAATAAGAATATAAACGTAGTCATGTGACTAGTAGGAAAACTCTGGAGTCCAGCCTGCCAACTTGCCCAACTAGCTAGGTAACCTTTTAGTATTAAGTATATGAGGAGAAGCCTTTGTAAAAAATGGACTCCAAGCTAGGTTAAGTGGCTAGCAAAGTCCGCTAACGCCTGTGGCACCACACAAGAAAACAATCAACACAAGTTCACCACAATGACAACCTTTCAATAACCGGAATAAATACATAAGGTGAAAAAGATGGATGCTAAAACCGTCTATAAAGTAAGGTTATTTTGAATCCGTTTTCTAGCTACTACCGCTAGCGTAGCAACTGACTTGCTAATGCCTGCAACCCCTCCTCAGCCATCCATTCCGTGGTCTACGCATTCCCTCTCTCCATCACGCACACACGGGGATCATGATTTCGGACGCAGTCTTTGTTTGATGGAAACGTTCACCCTTTTCACACAGACAGACATACGGTCAAAACTCACCCCCATGTTGTTGTATTATAACGACCGTCTTGGAGAAACTACGCTAACTAGACGGCTATCTGTTGTCTTGATGTAGCAAACTAGCTGGCTAAATTGATATTGTTTCTTGAGTGGGGCAAGATTAGGAAAATGATTGCGTTGCTAGCGATACATTAAGCTAGCTAGTTAACTAGTTAAACTGAGAACAAACGAGCACGATTAGTTACACTAACGTTGAAAGATTAAAAAAAAAAATCCGTTAATCCCGTTTTATTTATTTGTATTTTTCCGACAGATTGGCGCCAAGAGATGGGGGTGAATTACGTCTCTTGGCCCTACTCTTTCTTTTCTCTATCCTTTTCTCCCTCCCTCTCTTTCTTTCTTTTCCACCTCTTCTCTGACTCTGACCAACATTGGCGCGAATATCATTTCCACCTAACATTGTGGAAATGACGACATCGTCTATTGGGGCAAATAAGAAAGAAACTACTATTCCAAAACCAAGTCTGTCCTAAATGTTTCATCTGATAAGATTATTTACATAATAAAAAATACTCGCGTTTACCATCACGTTTTGTTGTAGAAATGAAGTCGACTAATATTAAGTAAAACATGAATAGTCTCTCAGTGGGTTGAATTTGGCAAGCAACAAAACGGAATTAGCTGGGACATGGTTAGTCTTTTTCCCAGACACTTGCTGTGCGAGGTTTAATAACCTGGGATTGGGATTAATGCATGGTTGTCCAAAAAGCTGTTTGCACATTGCATTTAAGTTGCTCGATGGGTAAGAGTAACTTAAATACATTTTAAGGATTGGATCTAAGGATTTCTGATAACTAGCCAGCTGGGCTAGTAGGGCAACAATTCCACTAGCCCGGGTAAAATGTTACTAGCCCTGTTTGTAACTCTATTTACAGAGTAACAAACAGGGCTAATAGTTTAT
The DNA here is from genome assembly GCA_016801105.1 of Esox niger. Lineage (NCBI taxonomy): Eukaryota > Metazoa > Chordata > Actinopteri > Esociformes > Esocidae > Esox > Esox niger. The sequence goes on from JACXGJ010006687.1 coordinate 31,352, forward strand.
AAATTGATGTTTTCTATATATTTCTCCAGTATCCATGTTAAATTAGTCTGTGCACAATATAATATAACCACTTAGAATGAGAGAACAGTTGTGTAACTGCAAGTCACCCAAAAATATCCAACCAAGTGTAATTAGCAAAAATAAAATATTATTTATAGTGCATACAAAATATTCACAAAAACATAGGCTACATTAAAGATAATGTAATGTTTACTTTTTTTTTTTTAACCTTGACGCTGGTAGGCTAATGAACGTGAAATTACTGGTGGTATTCAATAGTGATTGTGAAAAATATGTATAAAACACACTAACAGGTTGCAAAGGTCCTGTCTACTGAACACCTCTTTTCTGTTTTGGCGCTAAACTAATTCTGAAACGATTGACGTGTTTCGGGGCTTGTGGAGAGACAAATATATATCAATACTATACAGTAGTAGCTACGGTAACCATTTCCAGCCCTGTGTGTTACACAGCGCATAGGCGTCGTATATTGGCAATACAATGTCATACCCATGGTACACATTAGTGATGAAGGTACGGGGTGTGGTATATGGCAAATATACAATAGCAAAATTCTGTTCTTACCCATAACACAACGTGGAGTGTCTGGACTAAGTGCTTAGACGTGGTGTGTTGGCAATACATCACAAACCCAAGAGATTCCTTACTGCAGTTATAAACCAGTTACCAAAGTAATAATACCAGTAAAAACGCATGTTATGGTATACAGTCTCTTATAAACAAGGTGGTTTGAGTCCTGAATGCTGATTGGCTGATGGCCATGGTAGAGTGGGTATAGAAAATAATCACCCCCCCTTTATAATAATCACATTTTGTTGCTCTGCAGCCTGAAATGAAAACGGAAAAAAACAATGTTCGTGTTATTGAAAGAAGTGAAAGATATAACACCAACTTGTCAGAAAAAAAATAGAATCACTGAGTTGGAAAAAGAATCACCCCCTCTCAAAATGACTTGTAAACCCAACCAGGTGTAGTTAATCACGTTCTCAATAGCACACAAAGCCAATTGACTTTCATCTGTGATCAGCTGTGGTCATTTTGATTAGCTCAGCATGAAACAAGCTTTCCTGAAGCATTTCAGTCCTTGGTAGTGCAACTGAGGACAACAATCAACTATGGGTGGCAAGGCATTGTCAAAAGATCTCCGGGATAAAGTTGTGGACAGAAACAAGTCAGGAGATCGATACAAAAATATTCAAAGGCTTTATCAGTTCCTAGAAGCACAGTGAAGTCTATTATTAAGAAGTGGAGGGTATTTGATACAACACAGACCTTCCCTGGGTCAGGATGTCGCTCCAAACTGGATGATAGAGCCAGGAGGAAACTGGTCAGAGAGGCTACCAAGAGGCCTACAGCAACTCTGAAGCAGTTGCAGGAATTCAAGACAAAAAGTGGTCATTGTGTGCATGTGACAACAATATCACAAATTCCCCACAAATGTGGCTTGTATGGGAGGGTTGCAAGAAAAAAGCCACTCCTCAAAAAAGGCCACATGCAGTCACGGCTAAGCTTTGCCAAAACACACCTTGAAGATTCTAAGGCCGGGTGGAAAAAGGTGTTATGGTCAGATGAGACTAAAATGTAATTGTTTGGCCTCCACACCAAACGGTATGTCTGGCAAAAATCCAATACAGCTCACCATCGAAATAACACCATTCCTACAGTAAAGCATGGGGGTGGTAATATCATGTTATGGGGTTGTTTCTCTGTAGCAGGGACTGGAGCACTTTTCAGGATAGAAGGAAGAATGAATGGGGCAAAATACTGTCAAATTATTGAGGAAAGTCTGCTGCTCTCTGCCAGAAAGTTGTCAATGGGAAGAAGATTTACCTTCCAACCTGATAATGACCCAAAGCACACAGCAAAACTGACCAAACAGTGGCTGAAGGAGAAAAGGGTGAATGTCCTTGCATGGCCTAGTCAGAGACCAGACTTAAACCCCATTGAAAATCTTTGGAATGACTTGAAGACAGCAGTCCACAAACGGTCACCATCAAATTTAATTGAACTTGAGC